>OVAN01013556.1:0-12754 GCA_900406275.1 Anastatica hierochuntica
CGATAACGTGGACGACGGTAAGTCTGCGGGTGTAAAGTTTGTGGATATCAATAGTGGAAGTGGGGAGAAGCTAAGTGACGTGGATGAAGAAGAGTTTGATATTCTACCTATGTACGATGATATCAGCTACGACGCAGGTGATATACCTCATCTTTATGTTGACCAGGGAGACGAAGAGATATGCGTGGGAAAGGTTTTTAATAGCAAGATTGATTGTCAGATTGCGTTGGCACTGTATGCAATCAAAAATATGTTTCACTTCCGCAGAGTAAGAAAAAAGAATCATTATTTTCTGTTGGAATGTGTGGATAAGCGTTGTGATTGGAAGGTTCTTGCGTCAGAGAGGAAAGAAGGGGGTATTATCAAATTAAAAAGGCGACCTTGGAACATACTTGCAGTATCGAAACTCGGTGTGGGTATAAGAAATTGGCAACGTCAAAGATTATTGCAGCAATGTATAAATCAAAGTATGGAGATCCAGTCCATGGTCCGCGGAGTATAGAGTTGCAACAGATGGTGCTGGAGGATTTGTGTGTGTGTGCATCATACATGAAATGTTGGCGGGCAAAGGATAAGGCAATTGTCGATGTACGAGGGTGTGAAGAAGATTCATATAACATGCTTGCAAGCTACTTTTATCGTTTGAAATTGAGTAATCCCGGGACTATAACTTATGTGAAGACAGAGGTTATGGAAGATGGGAGTGAGAGATTTCTCTATGCTTTCCTAGCATTTGGGGCGTCTATATCTGGATTTAGAAGGCTTAGACTGGTGCTTGTACTTGACGGAACCCATCTGTGGGGGAAATATAAAGGAGTGCTGCTAACTTCATGTGGACAGAATGCGAATTTTCAGATCTTCCCGTTAGCATTCGCGGTTGTGGACATCGAGAATGATGAGTCGTGGACATGGTTTTTGGGCAAAGTGGAACGTATTATTGCTGATAACGCAGCGTTGACCATCATTTCTGATAGACATTAGTCTATATACGCTGCAAAGAGCCGTGTGTATCCATTAGCTAGCCACGGAGCGTGTTTAGTACATTTGCAACGGAACGTTGTAACACGATTCAAAAACAAAGGTCTTGGTAAACTGGTTGTGCAGGCTGGGTATGCCTATAAGACTGGAGATTTCAGGCAATTGTTTGATCAAATCAAAACGCGGAACTTGGAGTGTGCGAAATACTTGGAGAGCATTAAGGTTTCTCATTGGGCGCCGCCACATTTTCGTGGGAATCGATATAATCTAATGACGAGTAACATTTGCGAAAGCTTCAACCAAGCAATCTACAAAGAAAGATCTTCGCCAATTGTTAAATTATTCCAGTTTATACAGAGAATGATGACCCGATGGTTTTGTGCTAGGCAGAAGAAATCAATGTTACATAGGGGTGAGGTGGTCAACCAATTTGGTAGGAAGACACGTAAATACGATTTCAAGCTGGAGCGTTGAGGTGGTCAACCAATTTGGTAAGAAGACACATGTGCTCCTAAACAAAAAAGAATGCACCTGTCGGCTGTATGATTGTGAGAAGATCTCTTGTGGACATGCTATGTTGGCTGCTAATCGGTTAGGTGATCCTTATGGAAATCTGGTGGGAGATTTCTACAGAACACTTGGATGGAGAGGGACTTACGAGGAAGAGGTTTACCCTGAGGTAGACGAGGGTAACGTAGATGTTCCAGCAGATATTGCTAATCGGGGTATACACCCTCCAAAGACACGTAGGCCTCCGGGTAGACCTAAGAAAACAAGAATAACGTCAAGGAGTGAATATGGGGTAATGATTTTGTGGATAAAATTTTTGATTTATAAATACAAAAATAACAAATGAGTAATTTTGGATGTGGTATCATGTGACTATGCAGGGTGTGAAGGTAAAAAAGTAACTCTGAATAGATGCACGAGGTGTAGGCAGACTGGACAGAACCGGTCCAGGCGTAAAAATCCGATTTGAAGTTGGTTATTAACGTATCCACGTGGATGTCATTCGGTGGATACGTCGGTGTATTGGTTGTGGATGTGGATGCTGGTGTTGTGGATGCAGACTTGTTTTATTTAATGTTTTTTTAATTTGTATTTTTTTTAGGAAATGACTATCCACTTGTAGTCTTGTGCGTGGATGGGGCGATTGTGTTTATATTAACTTTCTTTGTCCATTCGAATATTAACTTATGTAAATCTAAATGAAAGGTTTTGTATCTTATATCTTATCTGATATAAGAAAGATAAATGCAGTTAACTAATTACATTGTTGTTTCAAATTCTTCAATGGCACAATGGGCTTGTTTGTTATGTATATCTTATATACTCCGGCATCGTTCCAAATCCCATTATTCAGGATATATGATTGTGACTGATACATTGCGCTAGGACGTATGCAATAAAGAAAGTGATGGAGTTCATTGCGCATATTTCGTGATTAATAAGGTCCATTACGCATCCACGGAAATGATACTTTAATTGTAAACAAACATTCCATTTTAAACAACTTTATCCATGGAAAATCATCCAGTAATAAGACTAAGGTTTCTTACAACATACTTTGTAAGGGGGGTCGTGGTGGGCGACAGCTGGTGTACACTAGTTTTTCCAATTGACAACAAACCTAGTGTCATAGGGGAAATGTCAGCGTAGTTGCAGTAGGTGAAGATTTGTTGACCACGCATTTAATGTCCAAATTTAAACCTTTAAATGTCGTTTATATTGGAGACGGCCATGTCGTTCTCAATGATACCTATATGCACAGTTAATAAGGAGAGACTCTATTACGTATGGAAGAAAAGTATGGTTTGATTGGACGGGACACTGTAGAGACTCTATTACGTACTGGTTTGCGTTAAGCAAAAGTCAAACCGTGCGCAGAAAGTTGCTGACAAATGTCTGACGTGTCGCTTCCTTGCTGGATGAAGTGAGACCGACATCGTTTGATGTGCGATAATTTAATGATTTTGAATTAAAACTTAAAATTAGATATGATGGTAGATAGTAACAGTTACCTACTATCAAAAGGCGCGAAGTATTAATTAACAGAAGTGACAAATAGAGACTAATATCCATTGTGCATAATAATGATACATATCTCATAATTATAAGTGAATAATATTCAATATCTAATAATTCAGTTAAGAAATATTGACCACTAAATTTCATCCAAAATTTTTTTTGAATCACGGGAATATTCAGTATGAACCATCTCTTATTCATTATGAATGACGGGAATACTGTTGTACCCCAACTTTCTATTGGATAGCAAACTTTTATAAACCCCATATTGTACATCCACAAATAAAGTATTTGGTGGATAATAATGCAAAACAACATTATTTGAATGGGTACTATTGAATACTATTTACCCGTGCATCTGGTGGACGAAGGTGAACATATTGCTCATCTTGCCTCCGGTGATGAAGTTATGGCCTGCAACATCCATAATATGTTCTTACATATTTGGAACAATTGAACATGGATGAGTACCACTATCGGTTCCGATGTCGATGCGAACTTCTGTATCGATGAGAGTTATAATTGGAAGGGGGAAAGTGGCCCTTTGATGACCTTTGATAACCTAAACTGAACAATCTTTTTTACACTCAACCAGTTTTGCGAATGTGAACAATTAGTTTGATGGCTACTTAGATCGGCAAGCCTTAGAATCAAGGGGGTCTTTATAGTTGATTTAAGGGAAGAAGTGGTGTCTTAAATGTATCTGCACATTTCACCTGCCGATATTTAATGATCCTTACCTCATCGTCAATATTTTCAAGAGATCACTATTTTCAACTTTGTAGAGAGCAACAAAAAATAGACAATTGGAAATGTAGTTGAGCGTATTTATTGGCGGGATGGTTATACGGCCAAGTCACATTGGCTGCAGTGTTACATGATTTTTTTTACCTTTTAAACATATTAACGTGTCCATACAAATATGAATAATTTTATTTGGAATTCTATTGAAATCAAATTGGACAGAATATATGTAATGATGTAGAACCGTTAGTTTCCATCCACAACTGACTTCGGGATAACAATTTAGTTAAGATCTAGAACACGACGAGTATAAGACTCCACGACTGACTTCGGGATAACAATTTAGTTTCCATCCACAACTAACCATCCATATACTACTATACCGAACCAATAACTAAATAAATCCTAAATATTAACGACGAGTATAGGACTCCATGTTTTTAATGGTCAGACAAACATGATTTTGGTGTTATGTAAGATCAACAAATTTTTACGACCTTGTAAATTTAAGCTTCATGTTATCGATATAAACATGAGATTTCTCATTCCTATAAACATTTAAGGACTTATATAACCATGATAAAAAAATATGAGATAGTAAACGATAAGATTACATTACCAAAACAAAAGGATAAGTTCATACATAGATTTAAAAAGAAAAGGATAACATTACCACGATTTAGTTCATCATCTGATCTCCAAAATAAAAAAAAAGAGATAAGTTCACACATTGAAGAGACAAACTTAAGTTATAAAGAGTTTAAACATAGAAAAAAAACTTAAAATATTAGAGTTTAAACATAGCAAAAAAACTTAAAACATAGCAAATAAAACTTAAAAAGGAGTTTAAACATAGCAAAAAAACATACCAAAACAACCTAAAGTTCAGACATAGATCTGCAAAATAAAAGTTAAACAGGGTTTAAAATTAAACAAACATAATATTAGAGTTTTTAAACATAGATTTCCTGGTGTTCTTGGTCCTTCACTTGTCCATGAAATTTTCCCCCAACTTATCCCAATCCAGCGTTGGGACCGTGATCCTCCTCACCATCTCCTCTGCTTCTGTGAGTTCTTCGTTAAGTCCCTTGAGTTTTTCCTTGAAAGCTAGTTCCATCTCCACCATCATCTGTACACAAATATTCACTTTCGCCCTCTTGACCTCCATTTCCTTAACCGCTTCAGCCATCTTCTCCTTCGCTTTCATCCGATCTTTGACCATGTGCAGAATTGCCCGGTAGTGTTCCTCAGTCTCTTTCTTTCCCATGAAAACTATTCTTTCAGGCATTGGGGCACGGTCGTCCACGATTGGTGCTTTTCTCTTCCTGTCCATTCTTTGACTTGCGATGTTTCTTGTAACAGAGGGTTAGAAAAGATAAGAGATCAAAAGATAAAGAGATAAAAGGGGACCGCTGTTAAAATTTAGAGAAACAGTTGTTTTGTGTAAGTACCTGTTACTTACTAGTGGATGAGATTATGGAAAATGCAATGGATGACTAGCGTTTATATATTAACATGGGGAGTTGCAACGCTTCGATTAAAGATAGAGGATGCGTAAATTGAAAAGACATAATATCACAATTCAATGAATGTAGATTGCATGTTTCAAACAGTCGCATCTCTTTACCCTCTTACACTGTTTCGCAATCATCACACATAATGGTTAATATGAGGACGTGGCACGAGGACGTGCCACGATAACTATAAGTGCAATTAAATTTGACATACACGTAGAAAAAATTATGTTATGGTTAATAGCGAATTTATAAGTATAAGCAGTTGTGACTCTCCACGTGGATAATGTTTGGTGGATACACTAAACGGTGGGTTTTCAGGAATAAGGCTTTCCAGTTCTCAATGATCATTAATGTCTTGAAGTTCATCTGTAAATGGTCAATAATATGTTTACGACTCGTTAAGTCATTTAATTAGATAAATTGTGGTCTTAACAATAATTAAGAAAATATAATACACCATCCATATACTCTTGTCCATTATTCATACTGATAATGATGGCTAAACCAAAAAAACATGATTTACGCTACTTCTTCCCCATTGCGAGAATAACCCCCGTTAAAACACAAAATCCTTCCCAAGAGATGATGATAAAAAGACGCAATAATTTCTCTCGTTCCTTTGATGCAGCTGCTTCTTGTTGTAACTTACTGAGTTGGTCGGCAATATCTGGGTCTGTTGAGGTCATCGCAGTAATAGATCCGCCACAGCCAGTAAGTTTTGATGTTTCAATTGTCTGCTTTAAATTCTTGACTTCGTTACGCAGAGATCGAATGTGATCTCTAGCTTCTAGAAGACTTGCCTTCTGCCACCCGTGTGGTTTTTCTTCTTCAATCCAACCCACGAAACCACGTGTCGGACATGTGAAATACCTTCTTCCCGGATTGTCATCCGTCCACGCCTTAGCAACAGTTGTGGGTTTGGTGCATCGACAAAACCGACCTGTCTCGGTAAGTCGACGCGACCCGATGGTTACAGACGAACTGGATGCAAATTTTTTATCCATAAAACAAAACAAAATTATAAAGATTTTTTTTTTGAGATTAGGGTACAAAGCTACCGAGACAAAAATTTATAAGAAACAAAGATTTATAAAGATTAGGGTGAAAACCTCTACAAATATAAAGACCACAAAAATGACAACTAATATATGGTGGGTCTTTTTATGACATAAGTTGGAGAGCAATTTGGGGGGTCCATCTATATTATAGTCGATAAAATGCTTATAATATTATCGTTTCTTATAAAAATGTTTTTTGTTTGCTTGGATTGTATTAGATACTGATAGAAGGACAGTAAATGTACTGTTTGAATGTTAAAGGAAAACACATATATTCCGTTTATGGATGATATTGAATGGACAGCTTGCATAACCAGATTTGGATAAACATGACAAATCACAAGTTAACATTGTAAGATCGCGATAGGTACGTCGCATAATGCAACTTTGATTACATGATAATTAGCTACTATAAACTGCGAGGTTCAACTACTGCCTGACAGTCCCTCCTATTGTGACCAGGTACACCACATCGCGAGCATGGTTTTTTCTTCGAGTTCAACATCTTCGCGAGCTGAGGTAATAGTAAAAAATTTAGGACAGATAAATTGGGTCAGTAAAGTATGGTTGGAATGCATACATCAATTAATAAGACATTACAATGCGTCGTACCCCGTATTGTGCCCGCAAAAATTTCCACTTGACTGGTCTTCGACGTCCGACTACATACCGATTCTTCGAATTGTTGATGCCAATACGTAGATTTTTCTCCGTGACTGTGTTGTCTTCCAAGTTGAATGATTCTCCATTACCTGCATCCATTTTAAAACAAAGTTTCTGATTTCTAGTTTTTTTTAGTACTTTTTCTATGGCAAGTGTAAGTGAATTTATACACACATTGGGCGGGAAAAGGAATGTGTTTGGGCGGAAATTGTTTTCTAAGTTTTCCTCGAATTAAGGTCAATAGGAATCTTCGTTGTCCAACATGATTCCTTATGTATCCATATCAAAACGTCTGAATATAATATGTGGACACAAACCATTTACGCAATGTGTGGACACATAAAATCACAAAGAACATGATTGTCGCACGAGGCATTCCAAATTTGAACCCAAAAAAAAAATTCAATTTTGGGCGGGACAAACGAAAATTCAAAAATTTGAAACCATTTAATTTAATTTTATTTTATTGCGTCTCAGACTTAGTGAAGATGATCCCAACCCCAATTATCTGATAGCTATAGTCAATATAGCGAGTCATGTGCTCCCACCAGAGTTGCTCGCGAAAATCGCCAGCCATCTTGGCAACGATGGAATTGATGCTTTACGAAATTTACTCTTAAGCGGTACTGAAGGCAAGCAGGTTGTGCTTTCGAAGCAGACATTGTCGACAGTTAGGCTCGACAAAGATGTTGGGTTTGTTGGGTACTCTGAAAAATTATCGCCTTACAACAACTTACTCACTAAATGTGTCCGGATGAGAAACCCATATGCCTTATATGTCGAGTGCATTCGGTTAGCTTGCCACTGCGGAGAACTTGATGCGGCACTTTACATTTTGAAAGACATCAAAAATAGCTCAGAACATGCTCTTCTTTTATATATCATGCTTTTAATATGCGCAGGAGAGTATTGTGATACGGAGTACAACAATTTTAGGACCCAACGGTCATTTAGACAATTCAAGACATTGGCGACAGAACTAATCTCCAACATCGAGGCTGTTCAACCGCGATGCCAGAACTCTTACAGGAAAACAT
This sequence comes from Anastatica hierochuntica, assembly GCA_900406275.1. Lineage (NCBI taxonomy): Eukaryota > Viridiplantae > Streptophyta > Magnoliopsida > Brassicales > Brassicaceae > Anastatica > Anastatica hierochuntica. Next base: position 8,026 of record OVAN01013556.1, read on the forward strand.
AGTACGTTGATGACTACCCCGCATGTTGGTGGGCACATGATATGTTAGGCGAGGTAAACAATGAGAGGTTCGAGTACTGTATACTGTTATATTTAGCCCGTGATGTCCGCAAGATGTGCTAGGTGTTAGGAAGTATTTTTGTAATTTCACAAAAGTGCCTCTCTGTGTAATTTTCTCTTTTAGTTGTTTATAACAGGCATGCTACGTATCCTTTTGTAGACAAATCTTCCATTTATGAACTGAATTTAGTTGGAACTTGCAATAACAGATGATATTATATCATGTGTACCACACTAGTGGTATATGAATGGTTTTTATTGGATGAAACAATGGTAATGAGACTAAATCTTAGTGAACTAAATATACAAATGATAAACTTTTTTATACTAATATAAAAAGAGAAAATAACATTATCTTGACCACCAGCCGTACCATCGTATTTTTAGACGTATGGTTGGATGAGCCGAATTTTGTTTTCTTAATATTAACCATACAATATAATAGCAACCATATACCTATCTCCACTGCAAAACTGTCCACTAGGAAACTATCCACTAAAGTGACAATCTCTCCAAAAATCAGTCACCAAACCTTTTTTGACTGAAAAAATGACATTTGTGGATGCAGAATGTTTGTGGATATATCCTTGGATTTACATTTGTGGATGCAGAATGTTTGTTTAGCTTATATTAATTTCACCGATCACTATCATTTTCATCCATATATAATAAGTCCACTTAAAATATATGAAACTACTATTTCCCATGAAAGCATATATGCATATCGTCCATTGTTTATTAATCCATTACCGTTCTTGACCAAATGTTATCATCCATCTACCATGACGTGGCGTCTTGCCAATAGATCAAATGTTTTAAAAAAGAAGCTAAGTTACGATCAGGTTAAATTCCACTAAGGCAAAAAAAACATAGAGATTTGCCAAATCACCAACCTAACGTCACGTTAAAACCAGGGAACAATTCATGGAAAAACAACCTTACATCCATTCAGTCTGACATAAATTTATCCTTGTGAATAGGGATTATCATATCCCTGTAGATGTCCACGGCATAAGCCTTCCTGAATTCATCAACCATCGCATCATTTATGTTTGACAATCCGCTGTCGTAATCCCCATACAGATGTATCTCCATAAATTTGACGGCAACAGGCCCATAATCTCCACTCCGGTTGTTCTTATATAGTTCTGTAGGTCTTTTAAAGACGAATCGAGAAAGAACGTGTGACTGTGTTGGCGAGTCCTTGCAGAACCTGTCTATGATGTAAGGGAGCATTTCAACCACTGGGGCTACAAACTTAGCAACATCAGCGTCAGAGTAAAGATATGTGTTGGGGTCCAGAATCTCTACAGACCATAGCTTCAAGTTTATAACCAACCCCACCCAATGTTCGTCGTTCCATATCATGGGAGCATAAATCGTGTCCACGTCCTCAATCCACCTACTACCGTCACTTCTTATAAATTTTTTAACCAAGTCACCCCAAAGAATGCTTTTTTGTGGAAAGCACATTTGAAATGACGGTACTTTCCTTGAAGAGTAGATGTAAACCAAGGTTCTCAAAATAAAGAACGCTCTGATGCCAACACAGCTGCGTGCCTTATCCGCAGAAGGAACATAAGTACCTCAATGTGCTGTATAAGTGAAACGAATATGGAACATCTAGAATTTCGGTTCAAAGGCATAAACAAAAATGATGTGCAGGGTTATATTAACTTACAGAGCTGGTCACCCAATTCTGGCTTTTGGCGAGGTTGAGAAGAAACTTGTTGTCAATCACAACATTGTTGTGTGCGATATGTTTGCTGCAAAATAAAAAAGTATAACATCATTAAATCAGCCAAAATATAATTCGTACATATATTATTGAATAAGACTTAGTAACTGACAAGTTGTTGTTTGTTGTAAGGGCTAAATTGAATAACTTGGAGGTTTTTCGTTCAATAGTGGGCAGGAGATCGAGCGGTTCCNAGTTTTTTTTCGAGTTTTGAAGGCGAAAACACCAGAGCCTTTGGGGCTGGGGAACCATCGCTCAGGTATACTGACTTGTTTCCCTCTGTAGCAGCCGATGATTCCTCGCCATCTGATGATTCCTCGCCATCTGGTGATTCCTCGGCTTTGTCCACCTACAGTTAGAATGTGTCATTGTTAGCACATCAACGAGTTAAAGCTTAGCCTTTCATAATTGTACCTCCTCATCCCCTATTGCGTTTGCCTGCGCATTCACGGGTTCCTGACCACTTCTGCTTGAAACTTCCTTCTCATCCCGTTCCTCAACATTCTCAACTCCCCTCTCTTCTATATCATTCTGTATTTACACAAGAGATTCAAAACTAATCTAATATTACTTCACATTTTATCAAAATATTGTTTGTGTGTTATTTTATTCAATACCAAAATATCTTCATTAGTCTGGCTAGGGTGGATGGGGAAAATATTCATGGGATCCCGAATGTCTTCAGCCAAGTTAACCTGGACACTCGAAGTGGACATTAAATATAGTGGACCAATGATAACAAACAGTAATTCACTGTCCAAGCTAAAAAATTCCTTGATGGACAACTACCTCGATATAAGCTTCTTTATCAGTCTGAGTAAACTGCAATAATAGTTAAAAATAGTCTTAAGAATTAGAACAATCATAGCCGCCTGTAATATATTATCTTGGTTTCTTTTTTAAAAAACCGTCACAACAATTTTATGTCCATCATTATCTATCCACACCCTAACTAAGCTATTATCTTGTTATTTATATCCACAATTTTCCATCCATCAAACACATCTAACGGTAATACTATGCAAATTCCGGGTTAGAGTACAAATCACTCTCCTCCATTACTTAACAAGAGGACCTAATATAATTCTAAACTGCTGACCACCTCAAAAAAGGGTTAGATAATGGCTCACTTAGTTATTACCTCCCCATCATATTTCACCGACACTTCAACCGGTCCATCCTCCTGTGATAGTATTGGCACATCAACTCCTCCCCCAACCTCCACCGTTTGGTCCTTCCTAGGTTGCGTCGATATGACTTCCTTCTCCTCAACGTCATCAGGAATTCCCTGTCCATCGATTTTTCCCTGCAAAATTATGGATGATTAGCAATTACTGCATACCATCAATTTTGACAATTTTGAGATAACAATTCTATGTTCATCATTAACCATCCACATAAACTAAGTTACCAATATTAGATTTATATGCACAATTCTCCGTCCGTTAAACACAACTAGAGATATACTCTGCCAACTGCTGGCAACATTAAAAAAGGGTTAGAGAATGGATCTCATAGCTATTACCTCCCCATGATGTTTCATCGACACATCCGCCCGCCCATCCTAGTCTGGCTGCATTGGCACATCAGCTCCTCCCCCAACATCCACCATTTTGTCCTTACTAGGTTGCATGGATATGACTTCCTCCTCCTCTACGACATCAGCAATACCCTGTTCATTGATTTTCCCCTGCAAATTATGGATGATTAGCAATCACTGCATACCATCAATAAAGACAACAGTCAACAATTAAACTTATTTAACCATGGTTCAAATCTCTACACCCTGTTCACCCCTCTCACTCATCTTCTTCACCATAATGCTCAGATCATCGCATCGAGCCTCATCCAACGCCCCCGATGCTTGACGTATTCCCTTCAACTTTTCCACCTATGTATCCACGAGTTTGTTATCCACCCAAGACACCTCACTGACGTAAAGTTCATCACATATGGTTTTACATTACCTCTACTTTCTGCAATTCCTCACCATCCATGCCTGTATCTTTAGTCAACTTGTGTAATGTGGACTGACCATCGCCTGTCACGTCCATATTTCCTTTCCCATCAGCTGATGGTTGCACTTCCTGAAGAAACATTCTATTTTGTGAGACTAATGTTCTCATGTTTCTATACATTACGTACTGCGTTGCACAATAACTGCTTATTACCTTCTCTCCTGCATCTGCGTAGTCGTCTATCACCACTTTTATTGCCTCATACCCTGCCCAAGAATTAACTGCAGAGTCCAACGGTGGTTGAAAATCTGCTGGTTTTGACGAGCTAGTTGTTGCATATTCACGCAAAAAAGGGGTTTTCTTCCCCAACCCAGTACGTCGAACTCGATAAACATGTCCCGCGCTAAAGCATTTAAGCCTAAGCTCAAGCTGCTTGTTCTTTGCAGCTACTCTCTTAAGCTCGGCTGCAACCTCTACCAGCTTTGTATCTGCTTCCAACAGCCTCTGATTCACATCCAATGTTTCTTCCTCATCAATACTGACTACCTTTCGCCGCTCTCGTTTTGTCTTCTTCTTAGATGATCTTGTCGTAGGCTTCACGGACACTGGTGTCTTTGAACCTGACTTCCTTCCCTTCCTCCCAAATACATTCTTCTTTTGCGCAGCCTATTGTGAATCTTTATTCACAATAATCAAGGGCAATGAACACTCGCCCCCATGCCAGTTTACTTTATCAAAGGTGTGATTCCTTTCGATCAAACTTTCCAGGTACAAAACACTTGGGTCTTTGAACTCTCCATCCCAGTCAGCCCACCCCTCCCGTTCCCACTCAACCGGAAGACTTATGGTAGGCACAACAGACAGCTTGGTAACAACACGGAGAAAAATGGTTATCGATTTTAATAAGAAGAGAAGAATAAAAGAACTGCTAATAAGAAGAACTCTTACATTAGGGTCATTTTCAACCTCAATTA
>OVAN01013557.1:0-12752 GCA_900406275.1 Anastatica hierochuntica
ATATATATATATATACACTAGATGACCTCCCCACCTTGTGCGGGGAAAAAATATAAAATATATTTATATAATATAAATTGATTTTTTTTATAATGAAATATATTCCTACTTACAAATAATCAAATTCAAATCTTTTGATATTCTTTTAGATAATATAAATTATTTATTTAGAGATTATCAAATTTTTCGAGTTTAAAAATTGACGTAAATATGTTAATAATTCTTGTCATTAATTTAATTTGTTATTGTTTCTTATTTTAGGTGATAAATCATTTAGGTATTATTTTTTAGGTTTAGATTAGAAGAAAAAAATTAGTCTACCATTGTGGTTGACTTAATAAGTTTTCTTTTTGAAAAAACATAGTGTTTAACTGCTTTTGTGAATAATCTAGAGTTTTTTTTTTTCGTGACATAAGGTAATACACATTTTTGAGATGAGAGAAAACACTATTGTATTTTTGTTGTTAAGTTGATAAATTAATTCTTTTAAAATATAAAACATTATTGTTGTTAGAATATTCTACAAAAAAAATTTTTTTTGATGAGATTGGTGTTGTTAGAAAATATGAAAGCCAATGAAATTATAACAATTTAATGTTAAAATTCTAAAAATTTGACATTAAAGATAATTCACTTAAACCACTTCTTAATTAATATATAGGTATTTTAGTTTTGAAAACACCTTAAATTAAAATTCTAGAACTTGAGCTTGTTTCGATACATAAAATGGAGCCTCGGGATTTTAATAACACTTACAAAGCAAGTATAAAATTTAAAATAATTTTAAATTTAAAAGTTAAGAAATTAATAAAATTCAATTATTTATTTGAAAAAAATCTAGGCAAAAGTGATGGAATAAATTTCTCAAAAATAATGGTCGTTTAAATATGGTCAAAGTCTAGAATGCTCTCTATATAAAAAAAGAGTCTCAATACTCTTATGTAATCTCATATACTCTTTACTCCTAATGAGGAGTTATAAATCTCATGTTGTCCCTCTACAAATAAATAAGGTGAATACATAAATGGGGGAATCTATTCACTAAAACAACCAATAAGAAAAAAAAATCTTGTGACAACCAATCAGAAAATAGTAAATTATTATTTTCTTTTCTCTCTCATCCCTCTTTCTTCTTCACGCGTTGGGTGCTTGAGAATCATCATTGAAGCTTCAAAATCGAATTCAAACCTCCCACCATTGTTGCCAGAGCTCAAAATTGAGGTAATTTTGTATTCTATAAGGAAATTATATTAATTTTGAAAGAATTTGCGAGATATTATTGTAGTTAAAGAGTAGAACATTGGTATTTGTAAATTGGTGATTTTAAAACTTGAAAAAATAAGAGAAGCAATTTCGTATTCTATCGAAACAATAATGTGCGATGAAAATTGGGTGAACTGGGTTTAGTTGTAGGTCGTAAATGTAAGTCAAATCATCATAATATTAGTGAAAAATGAATCGATATACAAATATATAACTTGGTAAAATTTATTAAGAATTGGCTAGTAAAACTGTGAAACTTGGTATAATGTTGATCGGAGAGTACTAATGTTCATATGATAATGTTGATTCAGAGGACGATGGGGAAGAGTTATATAAACATATATTTTGATAATGGAGGACATGACACTAAGTATGAAGATTCGATGAATGACATCGAGAGGGTAACTCTTATGGTATATCGTTTAAGACAACATCTTCGGGCGAGATAACTTATTCAGATTTAGTGGAAAGGATATGCTAGAAGGTTGGGGCAGATGAATCTATGACGAAGTTGCGGTTTAGTTTTACTCCATTGGAAGTGCCATCCAAACATCTATATGTGACGATGATGATGTTCGTGTTTAATTAACCTCCACAGACTCAAAGCAAAGAAGAAGTTTTTTGCACGTTGAGGTTTTAAATGAAATGATTATGGCTGAGCATTTTTCAGTAGTAAATAGAAGAAGTTCACATGATGGAAAATATGAAGAGCCAAATGCTGGTTGTATGGTAAATGTTAAAGCTAGTCTTGGGGTTGTAAGTATTTATGGTGATGGTAAGGAAGCAACAATGGGACATCGTTACTCGAGTTGCTCAAAAGACAAACAAGATACTTTGGATAGTAATTCGTTGGAGAATGTAGTTGGTGAGGATTAACCACATGACGACTAGAATACTAATTTGGATAACGGTGTGGATAACGTTGTTAATCATGGGCTAGAAGATTCTAGTATGCATGCTTCGCTAATTGAGCAACCACCGACTATAGAAGCATGGGAAGATGGTTTGAATCTTCAAGTTGGCAAAAATTTGAAAGTAAACAAGATGTAAAAGATGTAGTTGAGAGAGGAATGCATGAGAACTATTTCGAATTCAGTTTACTCTACTCTAATACGAATCGATACATGATGAAATGTCGTGAGTTAAAAGAGGTTGTAAATGGGCTCTGCGGGTTACAAGGGTCAAGAGTTCGATTTCTTTCTCGGTAAGAAAATACAATAAATTCATACATGCTCCAGAAAGAGAGGAATGCCACGGCTAGTTGCCTATATTCTGAAGGAAGATTATCCAGGTCAATTTTAGACTCCAGCTTCCAAAAGTCTCATTCATCTTGTCCAAAAAAGAGTTGGTGTGGAAGTGTTGTACTCTACGACACTTAGAGTGGAAAAACAAGCGATTAATGATGTGCGTGGTACTCCAGAAGAATGTTACATGAACTTGATAGATAAGGTGAATTCAAGGTGGAAGACGAGTTTGCTGTTGGATGAAGAAAAAGGTTCAAATACCTTTCTGTCAGAATTTCATGAACAAGCTTGGGGCCGACTATATCTTCCCTACCCCTTGAGGATCTGCTCGTCTTAGAAGACCTCCTCGTTCCCTTCCCTCTCATTTGCGCCATTACAAACTTGTTTAGGATTCGACAAATACAATCGATTCACACCATGTTTTACCTAATGAAAAACATAAGACGAAAAATATTATCTTAAACACTTTGAATTTTGAATAAAACACTTATTGCTTTTAAGGATTTGAATTTAAAATCAGTTTTGATCTGATTTAAACGGGTTTGGGTTTGGATCAGTCGGATCTTTTTGGTTGGTCAGTAAATAAACTAAACTCTCTTCGCTTTTTGGTCATTTACTTATTTTCCGAATTAAAATCAATTAACAAAAAAGACAGTTTTTAATGACAAGTATATTAGCTCAACTTTTTTGAAGCAGAAGTATTCTAGCATTTGATTCGATTAAATGATAGCCCATTAAAGTGATAGAAAAAATTCAGACAAAAATGATGGTCGATTGTATATTTTTTTTAAGTGAAACATATTAGAAAGTATAGCCAATAGAATTACAACAATTAAATGAAACTGTCTAAGAAGTTGAGAAGTAAGCAATAATCATTTAAAATACTTCTCAATTAATATGTAGGGAATGCTACTTATGGTCTTCTACTAAATTCAACTCAATAGTATCATTATCTAATATTATTTAACAGAATTTTTCTTGTTTACTTAAAAAGATTTATGATCAATTTTAGACAAATTTGAAATTTTTTTTGCTGCTTAAATAGTTAGATTTGAAAATATTAGAAATAAAGAAAATATCTAGTTTTAATCAGTTTCAGGTAGTTTTACATAGAGCATATTAGAAATAAAGTAAATATAGTTTGAAATGTTTTTCTTTGTTAAAATCTTGTTTAACAAGCCTGATGAGGGTATTTGTTGTTATTGTATATTGTGACCCCTACCAAACATCATCCTTCCAGAAAAAAGGCATTTTATTGTAATACGACGATATCAACATAGTGCTGGAAAATATATTATATAAATATAATAAAAAAACAGTCTATCACTAGATAAAAATAGGAAAAAATAAATAGAATAGTAGTAGGGGTAAACCGCAGATCACATGTTTTTCAGCACATCACATGCCCTGATTTTGGCCGCAAGCCAACCTGGAATCTTTTTCTCAAACAATAATTAAAGGATGTTTAGTGTATAGTATAATACGTAACAGCTTAAATAAAATGCTATGCTCGATAAAAGGGGTGCAAGCAACCAAACATCCACTTGTCGTTGCCCACTTTGGCCTATCAGGATAAGTATTTTATTATTCAGTAGCTTTGAGCATTCATTGTTTTTAATAATTAGTCATAATAACAAACGAAAGGAGGTAAAATTAAACTTTCATTTCGCAAATTATTATCAATATTAAGGAACAAAATAGTCTTTTGCATCCAATGAACATAGAGACGTCCTATTGTCTGGTTTTGACATTCGGTATGGATTATACGATGAAATTTTTTTTTGTCAACTGTTTAAAATTAAAAAGGTTCAGTAATCCAAACCGGAAGCGCAGGGCTTACATAACATATAGCATACGGAAGTTGGCGAGCACTACGTGTTAACCTATCCGCTTTAGTGTTAAAACTACGCGAAAGGAACGAAAGTGAAAAAGAAACAAAACTCCCTTTATACTTCTCAATGTCCTCAAAGTAGATGCGAAACGCGGACTAGTCCTCAGGAGAGGTCACCATCTTCACTAGCTCAATACTGTTTGCCAGAAAGTCACATTTGTTCGTTGTTGAGTGATCATTTAGTGCATTGCCCAAATCAAAGCCTCCACTTCCGCATGTAGTGGTGAGAGGCTGCGTCAGACTTTTTGCGGGCCATCAGTGCTTCTGTTGTCCCAATCTGGGGAAAGTGCCATCCCATCCCAGAGTAAGTATGCTCTCCTTCCATGACCCATCAGCAGTGCACCTATAGTCAGCACAAAAGTTATTCGTAGATGGTAAAGTGGTCACCATATCCCCTTGGTCTTCTATCGCCTCTTCCTCGTGAGCCGCCTCCCAGAGTTTTGCCTCCTTCTCTGCGACTGCCAGTAGCTGTTGGGGATCGACGTCCTGATCAGTAAAAAGTTTATCATTCCTGGCTTTCCAGATATATCAAAGGATCCAGGGATAACTAAGTGTGTGACCTTCTAAAGGGACACTCCAAAAAAGATAATCCAAGTTCGTATATACCGAAGATGTTGGAAAAAGTATTTGGAGTCGAAGGGATTTTTGATAAATCCCAAACTTGTAATGCCGGGAGACTTTAAAAGAAAAATATGATTCACTGTTTCAATATCTGTCCCGCACCGCACACAGTGTAAATCACAATCAATACCACACCTCCTTAAATTTCCATTAATCGAGATATTACCCATTAAGATTTGCCATAAAAAATGTTTTAACTTTGGGGGTCCCTTTCAACCCCATAAATGGTCAAAAAGTGGCGTAAACATTGGTTCGTACACCTTATTGCCCCCATAAGATGTTGGATTCCCTTGTCCTAACAAGTATCCATATTTAACCGTATATTTTCCTGACCTAGTAAAATGTCATCCCAAACTATCTACTTGAAAAGTCTTGCTCACCGGTATGCTAGTAATAAGTTTAACATCTGCTGGATCAATAATTGGCTGTAGCAATGAGATATTCCATGAGTGATTCAACAGATCGGTCAATTGATTGACCGTGATATTTGGACAATGTTGTCCTAAACAGGTTGCCGGCCTCGAGATAATGGCTGGTATCCAAGGATCCTCCCATATTGAAATGGAATGACCTGAACCAACCCTTTTAATAAGCCCTTTGTTAACCAGAGGTCTCGCTGAGATAATACTCCGCCAACCATACGACGGGGAGTAACACTTGACTGGATCTAAAGGATTCGTCTTCCGATAGTACTTTCCTTTAAAACCCCTCGCCAAGAGGCAATCCAGTACATTTATAAGTCACCAAAGTTGTTTTGCCAATAAAGCTGAATTGAAATCATCAATAGCATGAAAACCAATACCTCCGTCAGATTTACTTTTACACATTTTGTCCCAAGCTAACCAATGTAATCTTCGGTTTTGCCCACTGGAGCTCCACTAAAAATTTGCAATAGCACTGGTAAGCTTGGAAGTAATCGATTTTGGAAACCCGAAGCATGACATTACGTATGTAGGTAATGGTGCTGCTACCGACTTGATTAACACCTCTTTCCCACCCCTTGATAAAAATTTCGAGGTCCATCCATTAATCTGACTCTGCAAACGTTCCCGAACGAATGCAAATATCTGCATTTTTGCCCCACCTAAACTTTCAGGTAACCCTAAATAGGAACCCATACCACCTAAGCTTGTAATCCCTAATAGGGTTTTCATATCAACTTGGACTTCAACGGGAACAAAATGCCCAAACAGGATCGAGGACTTTGAGAAATTTATCTGCTGACCTAACATCTTTTCATATTGCTGTAAAATTCGTAAAACCACTTCCCCCTCCCCTCTGGCTGCCTTACAAAAAATAGGCTATCATTTGCAAATAACAGATGCGAGATCGGGAGACAACCTCTAGCAACCTTCAACCTCGTAATTGCATTACACTACTATTCTATTTTCAAATGGTTTAAATGCCGAGAGCCCGAGAGTGAGTTCCTTCCATTTCTTATACACTACTCTAAAGCAGTGGAAGTTAGATCCTTCCAAGATCTACTATTTCATAAAACATTTCAAGTATCTTAAGAATATGCTAAGCTAGAACATTTTCATGAGATTCTTGACACTTCTATTCTTTTTTCAAATGGTTTGAATGCCGAGAATACGAGAGTGATTTCCTTCTACTTGTTATACACTAATCTACTTTAAATCAAAGTTGTAGAAATTAGATCCTTCCGAAAACACATATTCCATAAAACATCTTTGATATCTTAAGAATATGCTAAGCTAGAAAATTTTCGAGAGATAAGTATAGTTAACCGTAAAATAAATGGAAAAAACTAGACTAACCCCAAAAAAGCTATAAATAACTAGAATAACATTACAAAAAATTAGAGTTATTTGAGTTTTTTTAATACCCATAATACCCTTCCAACAACTTGTTAAAAAAAAATATTACCAGAATACCATTAATGAAATTTGGTGGAAAGTGCAAAAAATCAGGGAAACAAATCTGTAGTGACTTTATCTTCTCCTAAATTTATAAATTTGGATACAGGTTTGTGGTTTAGAACCTCAGATTTTTTTTTCCCGAGCTACAGGTTTATATACATACATGAAGCCACAGATTTATTAATCTGTCACAGATTTGTTTTTTCACAGATTTTTCATCATTTATACTACAGAGTTTTAAGTGTCTCATAGATTTTTTTTTTTTGAAAAATCATTGCAGATTTATTCTACTTTTTTTTAAAAACTTTTTTTTATCAACAAGACATTAATTAAGAATTAGCTCTCGAAAGGGAAAGCCAATTCGGAGGAGTTGTGTCTACAAAAGCAAAATCATTGTAACAAAGGCGGGATCTTCGTGCCAGATCATCTGCATGCGTGTTTGCCGTCTTTGGAAGTTGCGTCAACATGAAATCGGTCAAAGATCCACATAGAAACTGGTAATCTTGAAGTTTTGAATAGAAGGCTGGCCAGTCCTACGGTTGCTAAAAAAGATTAATACGCTCCGCGCAATCCATTTGGAAAAACTGGCAATCAACGTTGCGATTGTGCAGCTCCGTCATCGCCCATAACACTGCTTCGAACTCTGCATGTAGTGGTTAAAGACTCCGACGAAGGCACTTCGCCCCCAGTAAGATGATCTCCCCATCACTATTGTTGCATATCCATCCAAGTCCTGAAGTAGGATCCGACTGTTTCCATAAACCATCTATCCGACAAAAGCCATTGGCCGGGTTACATGATTCGTTACACAGGTTATCCTCTTCCGAAGAGGGAGCAATTTTTGCTTCGCACCAAACCAGAGCATCTATCTCTGCTGCTCGTAGTATCTTCGCCAGATCCAGGTTTACTCCTTGGAAAACCTTTCTGTTTCTTGCTTTCCAAATTAACCAAATTATCCATGGGTATAGATCTGGACGATCGCTGTCCCTAGTACGCAGAGGTTGTTTCCTTCCTTGTTTGATCCTTGTAGAGATCCCAAATGTGCTGGATTGAGGCGCACTCAAAAAAGATATGATTAATTGTTTCCTCACATAAACCACAACTCTTACAAATCGTTTCGCAGTGAACCCCCCTTTGAGCTAATCCACTAGTTGCCGCCAAAATTCCTGTTAAAATTTGCCAAAGAAGGTGTTGTATCTTCAGAGGGCACTTTATTTGCCAAGGAAAGGCTTTCAAAACTTCTAATCCTGGTTCCCAGTCGTTATTAATAATCCGAGATATCTCCAGATCGTTTAGGAGTTTGTAGCCCGACTTAACAGTATATTGTCCCGACTTGATAAAATGCCAAACCACATCATCGTAGGGAATGGTGTGGCTCGGATGAATACCCTTAATTAAAATAGTATCCTCTGGAGTGAATAATTCCTTAAGGCGGGGCACATGCCAATCCTTTACTACAGACTTTCTGTTTTCTAAAAATTTTTTGTGCAATTACTGCAGATTTTTCAAAACACTACAGATTTTCTGTAACAGATTTGTTTTTCGATCAAAAAAAAATGAAAACACGACACTACAGATTTTGTATTGTCTTAAAAATTCTGTAATTTGGCTACAAACTTTTTTGAAAAACCTACAGACTTTTTTGAAAAAGTTAATTACTAGACTAACATCAAGTGGTTACATATTTATTTTATGTTGCTACAGAGTTTTGGAGAGCCACAATTTTATATGTTTTGATTGCAGAGTTTCTCTTACCGTGAAGCCAAAGATTTTTCTCTGACTAGAATAACACAAAAGTTTTTTTTTCGTCAGTACATATTTGTTTTATAGATTTGTTTACTATTTTTCTTATATTTTAATTTCATTGTTACAAATTTGTATAATAAATTACTGAATTAGAAAAAATATTAAAATAAATATGTAACAGCATCAACTAAAAATTTATTTATTAATTTTAATGTTTATCATAATTTATATTTATCTTTATTTTATAGTGATATTTCAATTTATTAATATTTTCATTAAAAATCTATGCTTACTTTTTATGATCTCTTTAAATTAAAAATTATATAAAAATTTAATTTCTTTTACTCACTTAAAAAAATCATCAATAATATTATTTGATTTTAACTAATTTTTTCTGTTACTTTGAAATTTTTTTAAATATTTTCATAAAAATTTAATACTTTTAGTAATGACCGTATATAAATTTCGTAAACTTTTTTTATAAAACGTTTTTGTTTTTAATTTTAATTTTTGTTTTTACTAGTTAGAAATAAATTTATTTTTAATATTAAAATTTAAGTTTTAATTTGAAATTTTCGAATGTTCATTTATATAATTTTGTATTTTAAATTTATTTTTCAATTTTTATATATAATTTATATAATTTTTTATTTTTTTGTTTCAGGTTTTTAAATTTTCGTTTTTTATTTTAATTATTTTAGTTGTTTATTTTCAATTAGTGTGAAAAATAAAACATGAAGGGTTTAACGGTAAATTGCCAAAAGATTGGAGTTAGTTTAGTAAATGGTTGTTATTTTATTAATTTTTAAGCTTTTAGAGTTATTTTAGGTAATTTTTTCTATAATAAATCATGCAGAGTTAAACAAGAATAAAGAATTGCGTGAAACCTCTTTCTTGTTGTTTGTGAATCTCTGATTTAATAACCAAATGTTTGATGGATCTAACTTATCAAAGGGACAAGAAGGCCGAAGCCCATTAGGGCAAACCCTAGATGACTTAGTGTATCTCAAGATGAGGACCTTCCAGGGAGGCCACAAGGATCGGAAGTTGAAGAAACTTAGGCCGAGGTACATGGGGCCGTACCCCATTATAAAGAGAATCGGAGGTGTGGCTTATCGTCTGAGGCTACCACAGGAAATTGTAGCCTTCCATCATGTGTTCCACATCTTGGTCCTAAGAAAGGTCGTAAAGGAGCCAGATCTTATTCTGCCTAAGCCACCGGAAAGCTTGGGTAGGAACTTGTTAGTATTGAACCTGCCAGTAAGGATTACCGAATGACAAGAGCAGGAATCTCAAGGAAGAAGACCCAAATGGTAAAGGTCCAGTGGGGAACGGGAAGTCTGCAAGAGGAAACTTGGGAAAGCGAGGACAAAATGAGGAAGGATTTTTCCGACCTCTTCAAGGATCAAGGTCAGCAACCTAGTCGGAACCTGAATTCGAGGGCGAATTCCCGTGAACTCCGGGAGAATTTTGATTGATCAAACCCATAAAGGGAGAAGAAGGCCCAAACCCATTAGGGCAAACCCTAGTTCCCTCTCTCATCACTTATAAAAGGAGAAGAGAGGGAGGAGAGGAGGAGAGTTTGCAACAAAACCTAGAGAGAGAGAGAGAGAGCCACCACCCCCCTCCCTGCCGCTTCCCCCTCGCCGCCGCCGCCGCCGCCACTCGCCGTCCCGCCGCCGGAGTGGCCGAGACCCGCGGCCAAGCCTCCGTCTTCGCGATTCTTCGACTTCTTCTCGTTTTCTCTCTCGTCACCACTAGTTTTCTTCAATGTAATCACCTTGACACTCCGATCTCCCTCCTTTTTGTGTTTGTTTGTGTGTCAGGAAACTCTAATATGGTTCTCCTTTTCTCGGATATGGGATCCTTCTCTTATGGTTCAAATCTATCCCTCCGGAGGTCGGATCTACCATCTTTCATTCCAGAACCACGCACTAAGGCTAATGTAAGGAGCTTTCTGCGTGATCTCCCGTACACATGGGCTTAATGATCTGCCATCTCTAGTGTAGGGTTAAGCCTGAAATTGTTTGGAAGTCCTGAGTGCGTGTCTGGTTAGATAGGAATGATGCTTGTGCTTGCAGGTTACATAGGAATTGTATGTAGATCGGGATGGGGCCGATAGATTGTTTGGTGCAGGGGAAAGTGAGTTCCCTCGTGAGGCGACCCTGGGTGGGAAGGTGAGTACCGCCAGGTTGCAGCCTTGGGACGGGAAGGTAGTACCGAAGGTTGGAGTGATAGATGAAGCGATGGGTAGAGGCTGGGATAATAAGTGACTCGGGGCTTAGTGTTAGAAAGGTTGATTGCCATTTTTGAGTGTTGAGGTCTATGCTTTTGTTTGGTTGAGTTGTAGGCTGAGTCTTTGGACTTGCGCAGTCTAGCTATCCACCACCTTGCTGAGTGATTCCCCTGTCACTCACCCCTTTCCTCTTTCCCCTTTCCCCTTTCCCCTTCTTCTTTTTAGGTGAGCATGACGAGTAGATGGAAGCAATGGATAGATCTTGGTGTTCATTAGTTTTTATTTGTGTTTCTTATGACATTAGGGCGTATTTTAGATGAATCGATTTTCTTTGAGTTCTTTTGAGTTGATCCTTTGGATTATGTGTTGAGTTGAGTTGAGAATGAATAAATCGGTTTATTTGAGATGAAGTGTTTCTTGAGAATTAAGTTAGGTAAAGTAACGTGTTGTGCCCTAGGAGTAAATGGCAGACGTCACAAAATGCTACCATACTATTGATACAAATTTAAAAACAACAATAGGAAAATAAAAAAGTCTTTTGGGTGGGATCATTTTTTTGGTAATGTGGTTATCATGATTAAAGGCAAGAAAAGGGTTTTTCTCAGTGTGGAGTATACAAAGAAGTCATAAGTCGCCTCCTCTTTAAATTTCTTCTTTGTCGACAAGCTTGGTGTTTATCATTTATGTAATACCCGACCCAAATCTAAGCCCCCTAACCCAAACCCGAGCCCTACCCCGACAACCCGACCCGAGCACCCAAACCGAAAACCCTACACACTCGACATCTCTCTCTCTTCCTCACACTCACGCAAACAAAAAAGAAAAAGAAAGAAGGAGAAGATGATGAGTCGAGGGAGAGACGAGGGAGAAGAAGTGGTGAACCGCCGCGGAGAAGAGCGCGACGCGATAGAACCGTGCGCCACGGTGGCGGAAAGGAGGATGAGGAGCCAAAGCGGTGAGGCAGAGGTTGCGTGGGACGGATCCGAGAAGGAGAAAGGTCAGATGGTGGTGGTTTTGACGTCGGAAAGGGCTACGGAGACCGGGGAGGGCGTCGTAATCACCGGAGGAGATGATGCGACGTCGGAGGGAGGCGAAACCATGGCGATCACGGAGGAGCAGCCGTGATTGCAGGGGTGTGAAGCGAGGAGCGGCGTGATCGCGATTTGTGGTGGTGTTGCGGCATTGATCGGCGACTCCGGGGGCGAGGTAGCGACCCAAGAGGTGGCATCGAGTGACGGTGGTGGCTCGAGAGGAGTCAGAGGGGCTCGCGGTGGCTCGGGTTTTGGGAAAATCCTAGATGGCGGCGGAAAATCCTAGAGCAAGCTAGGTGGGAAACCTAGGGTTTTAGGTGGCGTGGAGGAGAAGAAAATCGTGGGGCCCACATCAGAAACCAAACCGAAGAAAACCGATGTAGATAATTGGACCGAAGAGAAAACCAAACCGGGTATCGGTTCTGAGAAAACCGGGGCAGAAAACCAAACCGAAAAGGAAACCAGATCAGGAGATCAAACTGGAGGGGTGAACCAAACCGGGGACATAACCGCCTCAGTGAAGCAAACCGGAATGGCTAGACCGAAGGATGGAGTTGCAGTATTCTGCGGATCTACCATGCATCAATGTTGGGAAGCCAAAGCGGAAGGTTCCCGGAAGCGGTCCAGAGAAGAACCGGTAGGAGCAGTTGAGCCGCTCTAGCCGCGAAAAAGGCACTTGCTTCAAGTGCGGTGAAACCGAACACATGGAGAGGGAGTGTCCGACAGGCAGAGTCTTCGGGAAACGGAGCTGGAGAGGGAGACCGGGACCCGGGAGACGCAGGTCAGGAGTTTTCGGCCAAACTTAACAAAATTGGGCTTAATTTCAGACCCAAATTAAAA
>OVAN01013558.1:0-12752 GCA_900406275.1 Anastatica hierochuntica
TCTGCATACTTTAGATTTGTTCTCGTTTTCACTCTGTATTCATTCTCGTTAATTTGTCTTACGAATCCTGTTATTTGTTCACCGTTAATCCATATTGCTTCGCAATCTATTTCGTATTTCGTTATCTAACTTACTCACGATTTCTGTCTTATTGTCTTCGCAGTTTACTTTCGTATTTCTTATTCAATAACTCGCTAATTCGCTCTCTTGATCTGTTGATCTTTGGCTACAGAATCCGTGAACCACATATCATTGAAAGTGAGAATTTTGGTTCCCACACATATAAGAACTTTGATTTCTTGTCGACTTTTCCTAACATATAGTTTGTTACCAATTTAATGAAATGAGTTTCAATAAAAAAAAAAGAAAAAAGGTCAAATGCATTTTGACCAATGAAACCTAATATTCATCTCTTATACACGTATCCTAAAATCTTTAGTATTGCTTATGGATGTTTTCCATATCATCAATTAACTACTAAATGTCTAAGAGATTGAGTCGCCATAAATATGCACATGCAATAGTCTTTATAACCCATATATTGTTATATTAACATGTTAGGATATATTCAAATTATGTAATCATCGAAGTTTGACAAATTTCCCTTCCATGAGAACGGGCAAAGATTGCAAGACGAATCATAAAATTGCATAATTTAGGTGTCATTTTAAGATAAAAGAACTAGTATACTTTTATAAGGTTGAACCATTAGATGTGACTTTGACAACGGTAAGAGAGCAAGTTTTTTGTTTAACTCTTGGTTACGTATAGACTAGATTCAGACACATATAAAAAAAGAGGACCAAGGGTTTTACGAGTCATCCAGAACGCAAAAGTTGTAATTGCTCTTGATCATATGGAGTAGAATTTTCCTATAAAGAGATTGGAAGTAGTGGTGGACTTACACACGCACTTATCTACCATCCCTCTGCATTTACTATCATCACAAGAGGACAATTACTTATGGTGTATTGATGGAGTGAAATCCACGATATTTCTTTCTTCGCAGGCTTGAGTTACTGTCAAACACAAAGGCACAATCAAAGATTGATCATATTCTGTTTGGGTTAAGGGAGCGACCCCAAGGTAATCATTTCACATGTGGTCTTGCCAATTTGATAGATTATCCACCAGATACAGAATGCATCATGGAAACTATAAGTAAGTCCGCTTTGTTGCTTACGCTCAGAATATGGTTAAACCAGAGATCACATATTCTTTTACTTTTCCTTCTTTGAAATCATTTGGGCTGCTATACAACGAAGATTATGCGTCGGTCTTGTCATCATTTACACATCTACGTCCTTACTAGAATGGATGAACATAAGCTCACTGATTGTGCCGGGTCAGCTAAGAAAAATTGTCACACTCAATGCTCTACCACGTTTAGAAACAAAGAAACAACAATCTATATAACAACATCACCATTCCTCCTCTCACAGTTTTCAAGGAAATCGATAGAGAGGCCAGGAACAACATCTTTACCGATAGACAAAGGAAGTTGTTTGCAAACCTCATGGGATATTGACTCTATTAAAGCATTAAAGTTGAACTTCTCAAGCTTGTATTAGTGTTTTGCCTTGTTTATATATTTTTTTGGCAAGAAAACAAATTATAGGAGACTTTCTGTAATCCTCATTAATTTCTAATGATATTGATCTTTTAACAAATAAAAAATTATAAAGTTGAATGGAGAAGAACTTTGTTTCAATTGTGAAAAGTGAAAACCATCATACGAATACGTGTATACTTCGCAATAGAAGATTATCACCCAATAAAAGAATTGATCTAACAAGTATTTCCAAATTAAAATAATTAAAATTTTATTTTTTCTATCCCGATGACACAAAGAGCGCTTTCTCTCCGCCATAAATCGTTGAATCAGAGGAAACCTCCGGCTTCTCTGGTTCCATCAATTGGAGAATAAGACTTTTAAATCGTATCTTAATCACGATATAAAGTATTTGGGCTCGACTTCATGTTGAATCCCATGGAATCAGATGAAACCATAACCCATAAATTAGGGGAAATCGATTTTGATGGTGAAGATGTAGCGATGACTGTTGATGGTAACAAAACCATGCCAGAAATCACACAAGTGGTAGCTGAAGATGGGGCTCGTATGATTAGTTGTGCACCACAGTCGATGTCACCACGCCAATCAACGAATCTTAAACCAATAAATATTCTTCCATCAGAGATATCCTCTAATCCAACAACTGCTCCTTTTGTTCTCTCAATCAGAGCTTGGGCAAAACCTCTGACATTTTCTTCATCGTGTACTCCTCCAAAATCGGAAATTCCAAGTAATTTTGACCCCAATACTTTGAACACCTTCTTGACTCTTTCTGTCTAACATTGAGTGAGGGACTTGGAAAAAGCCAGAAGAAAAAACAACCACTAAGTGCTATAGAGATTTCCCTTGTACGTCGATTCAAAAAATTTTGGTTCACGAGCTTAAGTAGGATGGAACTCTCCTATTTTCATGGGCACCCAGAATGGATCGTGCACCCAGAAACCTGTATCAAGCGACCAATCCAACCTTTCGGCTTGACAAAAATCCACACGTAACCATCCCTTCTTAGGTACTACGTCTAGGACCAGAAAATAAAAATGAGTTCATCATTGGCCAATCTCGTTGTTGTTTTCTTCCTCTCGATGGTTTAATACATGTGGTTGTGAATAAATTATGGAGAAGAAACTTCAGAATAGGATGCCGAGAGATAAGTAAATCGTCTTACATGTTCCACATACCTCACAATACAACTCGTTAGCGGGTAATTCAGAGAGGTGTATGGTACTTTGATGACTGCTTGTTATTTATTTCTCCTTGGAAACCGGCAAACTCTTTTTAATTCCCTGAAATATCAACAATACTGTTGTGGATAAATCTTAAAACTGATCTGACAGCTGCTACTCAAAATTAGGACTTAGTCATGTATCTTCAGGACTTGGTTAGCTTATTTAAAACGCATAAACCTCGACTTAATATGACTTGTCTAGAAGAAGCTAAGTTGTTGGTTGAAGTTGAACTCTACAAAACATTCCCAAAGCAAATTGCCTTAGATGACAAAAGGTAATATATCTTTGGTAGATGTTGAGTACACATGGATTTCAAGTGTTTGAGCAGATGTTGGCATTTCAGGCACAAGGAAAAGAGATGTCTCCTTCTAGCTTCTCTAACCAATGTTGTTATTAAAATAATGAGACAAGAGGAAATGTATGTTTAAATACCATGGGTTGAAATGGATAAGGCACCAACTTAGTCTACTACCACATCAGATCATGTGGTGTTACTAGTTGGAAATTCAGAAGTGAGTTTGCTTTCAGCTGAAACCGAGGATAATTCAAGGAAAAACAAGGTGAAACTACTATACAATCTTTGGAACAAACCTCTATATCACCTACTAACAAAAAAATGCTTCAACACATGCAAGAAGAAATTCCGACAGGAAAACCCAACAAATATTATACTTCCCAAGCAACAATGCTTGAGCCGAAAGACTTTTCAACACCAACAAACAACTTTACTCATTCGAAGGTAACTATGTTCCTTGACTCCAACTCTCAGTTGATTTCATTTTCATTTGGAGGAACACTTTCTGCTCTAGCTCACAAGATTATTATGGAAGAAATTACATCAAGTTAGATTTGGCAGACAATTCATTGCCCCCCCCCCCCCCCATTCTCTTATACATGGCAGCCCCTATCACCATCAAATTGATTGGGATATGGAAAGAAATTTTCAACAATATAAGCATGAAGATGATGAATGGTTCATGAGTGAAGTCACGACTAATTCAATATGTCAAGTAGTGGAAGACCAATAAAACCACTACAAAAGTATGAAGATATGTAATGAATTACGGTACGAGGAAGAGGTAAACAAGGTCGTCGAGGCCGCATGCATCACCTTTCACCTTACTAGTAATTTTTTTCCCTTTGTTGCACTAAGTTTATATATCACTATCATAAGTTTCTCTTCTGTGAGCAATTTCTTTTCTTCATCGATGAGACATGTCTCATCATACTTTCTGAAACATAATGATCTTAACCATAACATGTATATTCCTATGTTTTTTAATTTGAATGATGTTATCAAAGAAAAACAAGTATTTGCATGAAATCAACATGACACTAAAACATTCAGTAAATTGATAAACTGAAGATTCTTTTACATATGATATTGTCAATGCTGTAAAATTTCATTCATGTTGTACTAAAACAATTTACTTTTTGGAAGAATTATTCAAATTCTATAATTGTGTCGCGTTTACAAAACCAAATCATGCATACATTTATATAATTATACAAGTAGTAGTTGAGGAGCATGTATTTTACCTACTCCTTCTATCTGTCGGTTAACAATTTATGAATTTACTTATTTTGGGTTTATTTTATTTTATCCAATAAATATAAATTATTTTATACAAACCTCTAACTTTTGCATGATTATCACAAACTGTCCTCACTTTTCAATTTAATCACATATATTTTTAACTCAATTTATTGTGGTTTCTTTAAAAGAAATACACAACATAAAACAATGTAAATCGAGCAAATGAGATGAAAAATGATAATCTTATTAACATATACACATCGATATACAAACAAGTGACTTGGGATATAAGATAACTATTAATCTAAACCTCTATGTATATTTAGTTATCTCCAATATCTTCAATCATTATCATATCCCTAAATATATATATCTAATAGCGTATAACCTAACTTATACACAATGTTCTGTAACTATTTAGAACTTTCTAATACTCCTCCTCAAGTTGGAAAGTGTAAGTTACAAACTCCTAACCTGGAAAGTAAATATGTGAACTTCGTGCTACTCAATCCTTTCAGAAGTAAGTTTACGAGATGCTCTGTGGGTCGCACATGGCGTGTGACTATCAAAAAAATTTGAGTCGCATCATAAACACTATGACAATCCAATTCTATATGTTTCATCCGCTCATGGAAAACTGGATTGAATGCTATGTACAAAGTCAATTTACTATCGCAGTACATTTCCATGGGCTCATCATGAACAACCCCAAAATCTCCTCAAATACGTTTCAACCACTTCATTTCTCGTAATCCGGCTGCCATAGCTATGTATTCTATCTTTCTTTTTCGTCTTCCACGCAATCAGAGAAACTCCCAATAGAACCACATAAGCTAACAATGGTCGTTTTGTAAAAGGACAATATGCCCAATCAGAGTTACAGTACAACCTATCTCGAAGATCACTCTTGGCTTTCAAAATGATCCCTTGCCCGATTTTCCCTTTCAAATATCATATTATTATCATTGCAACATCCCAATGTGCTTCTCTTGGCGCATGAATTACCTGTGACAAAACATTCACGATATAACATATCTCAGGACCCGTAATTGTTAGATAAACTAACAGTCCAACCTCTTTCCAGAACTGAACCTGATCTTTGTACGGAGAACTTTCATTCGAAAGTAGATAATGATTCTACTCAATTAGAGTCAACACCGACCTTGAATCTAGCAGTCCTGCTTCTTCGATAATATCCAGTGTATACCTCCTTGGATCGAACAGTCTTGTTTCTTCAATAATATCCAGTGTATACTTTCTTTGCGTGAGAAACATGCCTAACTCCCCCTAGCAATCTCAATTCCGAGGAAATACTTTGCCTTATCGAGGTTCTTCATTTTGAAGCATTCACTTAGATATGCTTTAAACTTTTTGAGCATCGTAAGATCATTTCCTGCAATGAACAAATCATCAACATAAATTAACATGCGCAAACTCTTTTCTTCTTTGATGTATGTAAACACGGAGTAATCTAAATATGATTATACAAAACAAAACTTCATAAGTTTGGTGAACCAACAATTGGGAGCTTACTTCAGTCCGTACAACGACTTTCTTAACCAACACACTTTATTGGGATCATCCGTGTGAAATCATGGTGGCAACTTCATGTACATCTTCTCCTCCAAGTCTCCATGCAGAAATGCATTATCAACATTCATCTTGTGCACTTCCCAATCTTTTGCAGCTGCCACCTATAATATTGTACGCGCTATTGACATTTTCACGACAAAAGCAAAAGTTTCGTCATAGTCTTCTGCGTCTACCGGGTGATTTCCCAAACATACAAGTCTAGCCTTGTATCAATTGACAATATCACCTGCTTAAACTTCAACTTGAATACCTACTTGCTTTTGATTTCTTTCTTTCCTGTCAGTAATGTTTCCAAATCCCACATAATGTTCAATTTAATTGTGTGAACGTCACTACCTAGTGTATTTCTCCAACGTTCATCTTGGACCGCTTCCTCATTTGTACGTATTTCGGAACTTGTAGACATTGATGTTATAAGTTAGGGTTGGGCCAAAAAACAGAACCTGGTCCAAAAAACCTAAAACTGAATGAGAAAAAATATGTGAAAAAACCCGAACGGATTTCATGCTCAAGTATTTCGGATTTCGGAATTTACCCGAACCGAACCTGAAATCCAAATTAGTATATGGGTGCCCCAAACTTTTCACACACATATACATATATTCATACATTTATACGCTTATATCCATATCTTTGCCACTTTTAATCCAAAAATCCCAAACCTGAATCTCTAAACACCCAAAATATCAGGAAACCCCGAACCGAACCCAAACTTGATACCCGTGAAACCCAACAAAACTCGAAAACCCTGAAATTTTTTTGGGCGCACCTAGAGTTTGGATGGTTTACTAAACCCGACCTGAACTCGAAAAGCTCAAACCGAATTTTCAAAAAACTCATATGGATCTAAGAATTTTTTTTAAAACAGGACTCGAATGCCCATGCCTATTATAAGCACAATTTTTTCAGAAGAATATGCATCAGTGATATGGTTTTCAATGAGATAAGTAATTATACCTTTGCTCTTTGTAGAGGATGATGATTTATTGCCGATGATCTTGCGAATTTTATGTTTGTCGATGTGGAAGCTCGAGCGTTAAACGTAACGTAATCCTTTGGACGAACAGAAGGAACTCAATCTCGGTGTCCTCTTCCATATTACTGCTCAATGCTAATCTTGGACACAATCTCAGCAGCCTAGTCTTGCATCATAGCTTCTTCAGTATTTTGTTCTTCCACAGGAACAAGTTCATGAGCTTCTTGTTGCTCTGCTTTCTGAGCACTGTCACTAGTATTGCTCCCCATGTTTCCCATAAATTAAATCACATAAATATCTTTAACATGCTACGGAAGAATGATCGGAGAAGATACCGATTCCACGGCAGAAGATACAAATGGGAAGACGGTCTCGTCGAACACTACATCTCGTGAGACCTAAAATTCTTTTGTCTCCAAATCATACACATTCCATCCTCTCTTTCCAAACGTATAATTGAAAAAGATACATCTTTTGCTAGGTTTACGAAACTTATTCTTGTCTCGACAAGCTTTATGAACAAAGCACAGACACCTGAAAGTCTTAAGTATTTGTACATAAGTGTTTTGTCGTAGAGATATTCATAGAGAGATATTCCTCCTAAAACACTTTATGATGTCCAATTAATCAAATGAGCATCGATAAGTACATTTTCCTCCATAAGTTAACGAGAATATTAGTTTCAAAATAAAAGAACAAGCCACATTAACTATATGTCGATGTTTACATTCCACTCGACCGCTTTGCTGTGGTGTTGCAACACAAGACGTTTGATGTGCATTCTACTATCTGCAAAGAACCGAAACAACCAAACGCACTTCGCTCCGTAATCTTTGCGTATAACCTTGATCAACCTGTTAAATTGTCGATGAACAAATGCAAAGAAATTTGACAAAACATTTTTCATTTCATATTTTCAAGAATAAGATATATTCACACCGCTCTTGAAAAATCATCTTGAATTGTGAAGAAATACATTGCACCACAAGAAAAAGGTACTCGATACGAACACCATAAGTTAACATGAATTAAATTAAATAGAGTCAATGCTTTATTAGTACTTTCAAAGAAAATATCACGAGTTTTCTTAGACTCAAAACATACATCACATCCACCAAACTTGTCGGTAATGTTTTTAACACTAGAAAAAAGGTAAAAGCCTTAAAACAACAAAAGAAAGATGTCACATCATGCGATGCCACATATCATGATCCTCACTAGCTTTAACTATGTATCTTTGCATGATTGTCACATCCTGATAAACATAAACATCATTTTGTTGTTCATCGACTCCAATTAGGGTCCTCGTAAAATGATCCTGTAAAAGACACAAAGTGTCAGTAAATATTGCATAACATACTGTTTGTTTCAGCAATCAAGCCACTGACAACAAAGTACAATTAAGAATCGAACATAAAGAACAATATAATCTTTTCTGGAAAACGTAAGCTACATCTTTTCTTAGCCATTACTTGGCTCCCATCAGCAAAACTAACAAGAAAAAGAACAATATCCTCAAGTTCGGTGAGTAAGCTTAAGTGATCGGTCATATGGTGGGATGTCCCAGTGTAAATGATAAATTCAATTGTTTGTACATTACTATTTATTTTTCAAAGACATAGTCGGCTTTATTGTTCTAGCAGAGTCGTCAAAGCAGCCCATTACTCCATCATGAACCTCGGGACATTGGTGCTTTGACTAACTTGAGGTACTTCTTGGACTGCATTTGATCTTGGTTGAGATGTTCTTCCCCGACTTCTCGCACGAACCGTTCCTCCTCTTCCTCGTTATAAAGTCTAATTTCTTTCGAGAAACTAGTCGGGGAACACAATCAGCTGACAACACTTCTTATGCTCATGACCATGTCTACCATAATGACAACATGTCAGTCCACCATGACTCCTTGCCACGACAACCATGAAGCCATTCATCGTTGGTTCCTATTCAACACGGTGCTCTATTTTCGCAATGAACCCTCTCGGGGCTTTCTTTGGCTCGACACACAAAGAGTCAAGCCTCCTTTTTTCTCTAGTTATGCGCTGGTACACATAATTGATGTCATGAATAGGATCTACTTCAACGATGTTTGTGCAAATACTGTCGAACCTTGTTTCATCCAATCCCAAAAGGAACTGATGAAATTTTTCTTCTTCGTATTCTCTAACAATTCTGTCAATAGCAGGACAAGTTCAATTTAGAATCGAATTGTAGCTGGTAAATCTTCCCACTTTCGAAAGCCTTCTACAGTATTATATGACCGAAAATCTCGCTTTGTTACCCGCTGCAAGTTCAGTCTTAAGTTGATAAAATCGAATCACATTACCAACAGATAATCGCTCTCCAAATTAGTCCTCGTGTTACGCAAATCAGGGTCAAACGGGACAGTCGAACATAAAGTCGGTGAGATCGATGTTCTAATCCACCCCATGATAATGTAGTTCACTATTCTCTATGTCTCTGCTTCCACGGGCTTCTCTTCATCTGACGACATTGGAAGACTTCCATCAGTGAAAGAGACTTTACGCTTAGCACGAAACACATTCTGTAATTTTATTGACCATTCAACATAATTATCTCGTGTTAACACAAAAAAGAGATTACGATTCCTGGATTATTTGAAGGAGACAAATAATGAGGTGTTCTCATTACACTTTCACCTATGTTACCGGATCTCTTTGTTTACTCATAATATTTCACTGAGATCATCTCTTTCTCAATCACGAAAAACAAATCAACAATAAACAAGAGTTTAGTTGGATCTTTGCTCTTGCTTTGATACCATGTAATTCGAGTAAGAGAGATGAAAAAAGGACAATCTATACGCGCATCGATATATACATAAATGAATTGGAATATAAGATAACTACTAACCCAAACCACCATGTGTATCTACAATATATTCAATCTTTATCATATTTCTACGTATATATCTAATAACATATAACATAGCCTATACGCAATGTTCTAGAATTATTTAGAACCTCCTAACAAACAACACAAGCGTCCTCACATAGTCAAAGATTTCGATAATCGAGGATCTAATAATACTAATAAAAACCTTTATCATCATGGTCAAATCGATTAAATCCCAAAATTTTCTTTCAAATTGATGTAGAAAAAAATCCTTCAAATGAAGACAATTTTTCTAGAAGACTCGGATTAATAAAAAAAACAAAAGATATTGGGGTTATTTTAAAAAATATAGAAATGTTATAGGCTTTCGTTAGGGCTGGACACAAATATTCGTTACTCTCTTTGTACTCGTGGCTCGTCCCGTATTTGCCTTGATTTTTCAAGTACTCGTCGCTATCAAGTCAAGTATCAAGTCATATAATTTCGATACTTGCAAGTACAAGACAAGTAACAAGTATCATAAAAATTTTAGATACTCGGCTTGATATTACTCGTTACTTGTTATCCGACTTTATAATATATGTTACATGATAGATACTTGCATATATATTTTTTAAAAAGTGATTAAAAATAAGCATATCACTTGGACCATAAGAAAATTTATATTTCGGAAGTGTAAGTTTAGATAAAATATGTTCAATTTTTTTATAAGAAGTAAATAAAACTCTCAGATTGATAGTTTTGTGTCTCTTGTCTTTTCTTTTTTTTAGAATAGACACAAATATTTGGTTTAGAGTAACTTCTCTGCCCATCCATAGTAAAATAAAGAAAACAAAACTCTAATGTCCACTTGTAGTACAATGTAATTTAGCAAGTAACTCGTAAATACTTGCAAGTAATTTGCAAATACTCGCAAGTAACAAGTAATAGAACGGGACAAGTAACTTGCAAGTAAGCTACTTTTGAGCAAGTACTCGAAACAACAAGTACTCGTTTATGGCAAGGCAAGTATCAAGTCCAAATTTTAATTATTTGTACAAGGCAAGTCAAGTATCAAGTATCTCTAAAATAGCAAGTACTTGCCTTGTGCCCACCGCTAGCCCTAATGGCGAAAAAGAGAATCTTGGACGACTCTGATCGATTCAAGCTTTGCTTATTGGAAGTTAATAACCTTCTTAACTTTTTTTTATCTACCAATACTATTAAAATAGAAGCATGCACAACAACTTTATCTACCGTGTGATATTATTAATTTTGGACTCTTATATTAATATAATTAGATAGTCTAATATCTTGCATAACAACTTGATTATTCAATTCATTAATTCATTTAATTAATTTGATTAATTAGTGAATGATTATCATTTTAATTTTTAAACACTTTTAAAAATACTCTTCACTAATTAACAATTACAATATGACATTTTATAACTGAATTAGATAATTTATTGGGTCGTAGGTCGATGTGGTCCGACCCGGTTCAACGGGTTTAATGATACTTTTACAAATAACATTATAAAAGAGAATAAGTATATTATTTTAAAATAATATTATAGTTGAGCATAAACATATTATCATAAAATATAAATAAAATACTTATAATAATAGTATTTTTAAAATTAAAAATTTAATTTTGCCCAAAAATTGTCATAATTAATAAAATAAATTAAATTTCATGCTTAAGAAATGAACCCGGTTCAACGATTAATCAGTTTCCTGTTCTTTATCGGTTTAATCTGGTCTTTTAATCGGTCTAGTTTTCTTTTTGAATATATTAAATATCCAACCCGACTATGTTTTCGGTTTACGGCCAAACCCCGTCCTAACTCCGGATTGTGAATATGGTAGGATAAACTAATTATTTTTTTTATATATTCATAATCCATATCGTTAATAAGTTTCACTACGATTAAAGTATTTGTTCTTTACTATAATTTATTTATAATAAAAACTCATATCTTCTTTAAATTTCTTTTGTATTATATGATACTAAAAAAAGTGGGTCAAAATCTAATCTATACTTTTAAAACAGAAGCACAACAACTTTACATACCGTGTGATATTACTAATTTTTTACTCTTATATTAATATAATTATACACCATAATATCTCGCCTAGCAATTTGATTATTCAATTCATTAATTCAGTTAATTAATTTGGTTAATTAGTGAATAATTATCTTTTCAATTTTTAAACACTTCTAAAAATATACTTCACTAATTAACAATTACAAAATGACATTTTATAACTGAACTGGGTAATTTCTTGGATCGTGGATCAATGTGGTCTAACCGAGTTCAACCAGGTTTAAATATACATTTACAAATAATATTATAAGAGAGAATAAATCTATTATTTTTAAATAATATTATAGTTAAGAATAAACATATTATCTTAAAATATACATAAAACACTTAAAATAATAATATTTTTAAAATAAAAGGTAATTTTGCCCAAAAATTGTAATAACTAATAAAATAAATTAAATTTCATACTTAAATAATGAACCCGGTTCGAATCCGATTCAACGGTTTGTCAGTTTCCAGTTTTTACCGGTTTAATCTGGTCTTTTAATCGGTATAATTCTCTTTGAACTTATTATTGATCCAACCCGGCTATGTTTCCAGTTTACAGTCGAACTCGATCCGATCTCTAGATCGTGAATATGATAAGATAAATAAATTTTCGTTTTGATATTGATAATTCATATCGTTAATATGTTTTAGTAATATGAAAGTATTTACTCTTTACTATAATTTATTTATAATAAAAACTCATATCATTTTTAAATCTCTTTTGTATTAGATTATACTAAAAATTGAACCCGCGTTATAAAAGCGCCAGTCAAATCTTGTTCTTTGTTAAAATATCTAAATGGGAGTTTTTATTATGGTTTTCCTCAAAAAGGTGCATATAATACAAGGAGATGTAGAAGGGAAGGCAGTGATAGTGTCTTGGGTGACACAAGAAGCACCAGGATCTAACACAGTC
>OVAN01013559.1:0-12750 GCA_900406275.1 Anastatica hierochuntica
TTACTTATATGAACCATAATTAAATAATTTACTAATATTACAAATTGAATTATTTTTTTTTACTCGCGTGATACGCGAGTCCTTATCTAGTTATTATTAATAGAGTTTACGTAAAATATGTGTATATATATGTATATATATATAATTCTTTTTTAAAAATGGTTACGGTTACAAATTTATGGTTAATTTCACGGTTAACCGACAGTTTAAATACGGTTACGGTTAAAAATTACGTTTAACCATAACTAATATATTTTTATGGTTGACGGTTACGATTGTAACCGTTTCATACGGTTACGGTCTGGTTACGATTTGAAAACGTAACGGTTACGGTCCGAAATACGGTTACGGTTAGATTTTGGCGAATAAAGTAGACGCAATAATCACCTCCTTATTTCTCAAAAAGCTGCATTAGCCACGTTTAAGGAGAGGCAATAGATCTCTTCTTAAGAATCCTGTGGATATCATAAAGAAGTAAATCTCCCTCTCTTTCCATCTAGGCATTTGCTACACAGACTATCCCCGCTTGGAAATCGTTTCTACGGACCAGCTTGAAATGGAAACGCTCCATTCATCTGCCGCCTAGCTTGCTCCGGTATTAGCCTGTTTATAAGCTCTGTTGAAGCTCCAGCTAACTGTTTAGACATTCATAAAGAGAGAGAGAGATAACAGATTTAAGTAAGTGTTTGGGCTTAACATTAAGTTATGGTTGGTTTAAGGGAAGTGAATTTTTCGAGCTAATCCTTTCGGCTCTGATTAACGTACCTCCTGTTTGAAGTTGAACAACGGTGGTAGAGGTCGGCCGTTTGGAAGGCAAGCATTTGACTCACGGAGCTCATTAAAGAATGGATGAGTACATGCTTCAAGCTTTAGACATGGAAAGAAATATATCTCAGCAATATAAAGGCGTCAGCATCATTGAAAGGTGCAGCCCCCAAAAAACAAGAGAGAATTACTCTAACAATTAAGAGTACTTGGCGGTTTAGAGATACTGACGGCAGTGCAACGTAGGCTTGGTGAATACTGAAGAAGCGGAGATGCAAGGTCAATGGCTTCTGGAGGCATTCTTTTATGGAATATTAAACCAATATTTGGTTTAGTGTATATTTGTACTTGGTTAATTAAACCGGTTTTGGGTTACTGTATATAGGAGACGTTGTAATTAACTTTACTGTTTAGAGAGTGAAAATAGAAAACATTTTACAAACTCTTCTCTCAAATCTCTTCTTCTAATATGGTATCAGAGTCCAAGGTTTCAACTTTCTGATTGGGGCCACCCGTGGATGTCCAGTCCCACAAACTTCACGTTTCAGATGTCCAGCCCTGAGCGTGAGGGGGGGGGTGTATTAGATATAATTGTCCCACATCGGAAGTTGAGAGATTTGTGGACCAATATATAAGTATGTGGCAATCCTCCACTCTTGAGCTAGCTTTTGGGTGTTGAGTTAGGCCCATACTAATATGGTATCAGAGCTTCTGGAGGCATTCTTTTATGGAAAACCTGTATGTATATGATGTTACATTATCGTTTTAGTTTTTCTTTTCTTGAGTACTTGTACTTGCTTTAGTTAATTAAGCAATTGTACGATGAGAAAGAACATATATATAACCTTGTGGCAAGGGTGAGCTTTGATTTGTGGTAATCTGAAGTCTGTGTAATTTGGGTTCATGCATCGGATTTCTTCTCGAGTTGGAGTACCAAGAACTTTAAATCGAAGGCAGCAAACATATCATGAAAAAATCTTTTGCATTATACGAATTTCATATACCAGACAGAAAATTGCATATATTTACCTTTATGATCTCCACAAGCTGGTCCACAGAATTTTCTCCTGGAAATAATGGCTGAAGACAGATAATATCACAAGGATTGTGAAAAAATCTAGATACTCTGAATTTACTTAAAACAGAAACAACATACACTAACTTGGCCAAGAAGGAGCTCTCCCAAAACACAACCAGCAGACCATATATCTATGGATGATGTATACTCTGTCACCCCAAATATAAGTTCTGGAGCTCGGTAATATGAGAGCGGATGGACGATATGTTTGCTTCATCTTTCAACTATGGTGAATAGTCATATTTTGCAAAATGTCACGATAGCAGCTAAAACCTATAAATATATGTTGAACTCTTAGGAGATGTCTAAGAGATTCAAGAGAGAGATTTAGTTTTTGTAAAAGGTTTTCTAAATGAATAAGAAGTGATTATTCTTATAATTGTTTTCTTGATCTCAAACTTGACGGAACAGAAAGAGTTCGTTGGAACAGATCAACAAGTTTAAACACTTTGAATTGGTATCAAAGCTTACATTGCGAAACGTGGGAGCAGAGTAAGGTTTCTCATCGAGGAGGATGACGAACCCTACAGAGCAATCAACGCGGACACAGAACAATGAGTCTTCGTCGATTGGCAAAGATCTTAAGAGCCCTATGCTTTCATCGACAAACTACACAGTTTTGTCAATGAGGATGAAAGTAATTCTACGGGTGAATGAAGTCTGGGACACGATCAAGCCAGGATCGACAAACATGAAAAGGAATGATATTGCCATCGCATTAATTTTTCAGTCAATTCCTGAGTCATTAATATTGCAAGTTGGTGAGCAAGACTCGGCGAAAAAGGTGTGGGATGCGATAAAATCTAGACACTTGGGAGCTGATTGTGTGCGAGAAGCAAGACTTCAAACGCTGATGACTAAGTTTGAAAAGCTGAACATGTCAGAAGCAGAAAGGATCGATGACTTTGCAGGAAGGATTTCTGGTTTGGCTTCAAAATCAGCGGCGTTAGAAGCAATCATAGAAGAATCAAAGATGGTTAAAAAGTTCCTAACATGACTTCCAAGAGGCAAATTCGTACACATAGTTGCCTCTTTGGAACAAGTACTTGACTTGAACTCGGTGAGCTTTCAAGATATAGTTGGGAGATTAAAGACGTATGAGGAACGCGTTATGAATGAAACTAGAGAAACCGAACAAGGAAGATCGATGTTCGTAAACAGTCTTAGGCCAAATCAAGGAACAAGTTCCACTGTTGGAACAGGTTTCCGAAATCAAGGCAGAGGCGAAGGAGGCTTTTGCGGTAGAGGAAGAGCCGGCAATAGGGGCAGAGGACGGGGAAGGTTCAATGCTCAGCCTCGTGAGAAAGGTTCCGGAGAAGCTCAAGACAAGAGCAAGAAGGATCTATCAAGGGTGAGATGTTGGAGATGTGATGAGTATGGACACTATATGAATAAATGTCCATCGCGGCCACCGATGAATCAAGAAGCAAACATGGCCGAAACTCAAGAAGCTGAAGCTTTGTATATGCATGAAGTGGTCTTCCTAAATGAAGAAAAGATCTTCCCTAAGATTCTTGATACATACGAAAGAGATGAGTCGGTTTGGTATCTCGACAATGGTGCGAGTAATCACATGACGGGAACCAAAACCATCTTCTCAAGTCTCGATGAAACCGTGAGAGGCAAAGTTAGATTCCGGGATGGATCACAAGTTGACATTGTAGGGAAAGGAACCGTAACCTTCGTAGGAAGATCAAAAGAAAGAAAGTTGTTGAAAGATATCTATTTCATACCAAGTCTAAAGCACTATATAATCAGTTTGGGTCAAGTAATTGAGGATGGTTGTGAAGTAAACATGAAGAGAAATATTCTGGTATGGAAGGACTCTCATGGCGTCGTGATAGCTGAGGTTACAAGGTAGATGAATCGGCTATACCGAACTGCGATGGAGATATACATTTCTAAGTGTCTCCGTGTGGAAGAAGAGGAAGTGACAGATACATGGCACTCTCGGCTGGGACATGTGAGCCAAGGAGTAATGAAAAACATGGTTGATAAGGAGATGGTGATAGGTATGCCGAAAATCACACAAGACAAAAGCATATGTAAGGTGTGTCAGGTTGGGAAGTAGATAAGAAGCCCTTTTCCGTGTCAGGCAAGCTATCAAGCATCTCGATCACTTGAGCTAGTCCACGGGGACTTGTGTGGACCTATCTCACCACAAACACCTTCAAAGAACAAGTATGTTTTTGTCTTAATCGATGATTTCTCGAGATACATGTGGACGATGTTGCTCAGAGAAAAGAGTCAAGCGTTTGAGTACTTCAAGAGGTTTAAAGTCTACATTGAAGCTCAAATGTCAATAACCATCAAGACACTACGTACGGATAGAGGGGAAGAATTCACATGAATTGAGTTTGATAGATTCTGTAAAGACAATAGAATAAACAAACATCTAATTGCCCCGTATACACCGCAACAAAATGGTGTAGTGGAAAGAAGGAATAGGACCTTGATGGAGATGACTAGAAGCTTACTAAAGGGCATGGGAGTTCCTAATCACTTGTGGGGAGAAGCTTTGCGTCATGCTTATTAAATTATAAACAAAGTACCCACAAAAGCTCTACTCGGTAAGACTCCATACGAAGCATTCATGAACAAGAAGCCTAATATCGAGCATTTAAGGATATTCGGTTGTGTTGCATACACAAAGGTTAATGGTCCAAGTGTGAAGAAGCTTGATGATCGATCTAAAGAGGTGATAAACTTGGGAACATAATCGGGTTCCAAGGCTTATAGACTTTATGATCCAAGAGAAATTAAGATAATAGTTAGTAGATACGTTGTCTTTGATGAGAAAAAAACGTTGGGATTAGACAGAGGATGATAGAAGAGGAGAAGAACCTGATACCTTCACTATCATTCAGAATCGCACACTTGGTGGAACAGGTCCTGAGTTGGTCCAACAAGCTGCTGCAGAACCTGAAGAAAATCATGATCTCCATGAAGATCACGATGAAGATGAAGAAGAAGAAGCAGCTGCAAGTGATGGCTCTGGGAATGAAGAGACTGATCACGAAACAGAGAATGATGAAGTGATCCCATCACAAACACAACAAACTGAAACTCAGGTTGTGACATGAGCAAGTCGCAAGGTCACGAAGCCTAAGAGGTTCGATGACTACATTCTGATGGCCAAAATAGAAGGAGATAGGCTTCTGTTTACGGTGAATGGTGAGCCTGAGAATTTTGCAGAGGCAGAAAGAATAAAAGAGTGGATTGCTGCCATGTTGGCCGAGCTTGATTCAATCATAAAGAATAAGACATGGGTCTTAGTAGACAAACCAAGTGGAGTTCGACCCATTGGCTTAAAGTGGATCTTTCGAATCAAGAGTAGAGCTGATGGAACTGTGACTAAGTACAATGCTAGATTAATGGCTAAGGGATATGTCCAACAACAAGGAATAGACTTTGAAGAAGTCTTTGCACCAGTAGCTCGTTTGGAGACAATTCGGCTACTAATATCCTTAGCTGCAAATAATGGATGGGAGATTCATCATTTAGATGTGAAAACTGCACTCTTAAATGGTGATCTACATGAGGAAGTATATGTCACTCAACCTGAAGGATTTGAGAAAAAAGGACAAGAGAATCGAGAGTACAAACTAAACAAAGCATTGTATGGTTTACATCAAGCACCAAGGGCGTGGAACCTGAAACTCGATAGTACACTCAAGGAGATCGGTTTTGTGAAGTGTAAAAAGGAGCCATCGATTTATCAAAGGAGAACAAAGAAAGATCTCATTGTCATCGCTATCTATGTTGATGATTTGTTTTTGACTGGTTCATCTTTTCAAGTTATCAAACAATTTAAAGAGGACATGTCTCGAAGATTCGAAATGTCTGATCTTGGAAAGCTGTCATATTACTTGGGAATAGAAGTAATACAAGGAAGCTATGGAATAAGGATAAGGCAAGAAGGCTATGCTCTTGGGATCCTTAAAGAAAACTTGATGTAATCGTGTAATCCAACAAGTGTGCCGATGGAGACAAACTTGAAGATGTCGAAGGCTGAGGATGAAGAAGACATCGACGCCACCAAGAAATCGATAGACCCAAGATTCATGTTGGAATTAAGGGGGAGAATGTTGGATAATTCCAAAAGAAAAAAGGAAAAGTCATAAAAATAAGGAGATTAGCTTATTTAGGAAAAATGAAAAATCCAATTAGGTTTAGGAGATAGCTAAAACCTATAAATATATGTTGAACTCTTAGGAGATGTCTAAGAGATTCAAGAGAGAGATTTAGTTTTTGTGAAAGATTTTCTAAATCAATAAGAAGTGATTAGTTCTTATAATTGTTTTCTTGATCTCAAACTTGACGGAACAGAAAGAGTTTGTTGGAACAGATCAACAAGTTTAAACACTTTGACATTTAACTGATTTTCACGAGACAAAACATATAAGCAGTGTGGACATAAAGAAAATAGAATGAGTAAGAGGGCAAACTTCTTACCAATACTTTTGCACTTCCAAAATCACACAGCTTACACTAATTGTAAGGGGATCAACCTACAGAATGCACCAGAGATTCTGATTATAGTCTAGTCAAGGTTACCGAAGACAAACCCACAATAGATCAACTTACCAAAAGATTTTGTGGTTTCACATCTCTGTGGTAGACACCAGGAGTTGTATGGATATAAGCCAACCCTCTGAAAATCTGCACAACATATTTTCTAACCTGTTTTAGGATTAACACAATCGAGCGAGACTGTTTTCATTGGGAACAGGATATAACAACTCATACTTGGTATGTGTATAGTTTGACATAGAAAATAGGCATTAACTGGTTTGAACTAGTATAGTGCTTTAAAACACGATACAAAGTCTCGGGTACATACTCCATAACAAGATTGAGGAAGAGCTCATATCTACTCGTTGTAGAGAAGAAAAAATGCTTCAAGGAAACCAAAATTGGATGGTCCATTAGTTGTATTAATTGCAACTCACGATTTTTGTATCGCCGATCTTGCAAAACCTTCTTAATGGCTACTGATTCTCCGGTTTCCAAGCACTTCGCCTAGAATGGAAAGTTTACAATTTGATCAGAAAAGAAATAAGAAAGCTATCGCCTAAAAATAAAATCAAGCCTGTTTAGGTTCACCGTTTTTCCCTCCAACCGTAGTAGAAATGATGTGGCCAGTAACAACAGACATTTCCTAAAATCAAACATAAACGTATTATTACAAGTTCTTGCCCTCAGTTTATTGTGTTTCTCCCACAATAAACACTATCATACGAATGATCGCATAATCAATAGAAAATCCATCCTAAAGGTCTGATTCTATCTTCACTAGTATTTCAAGCATGTGAAATCTTCCAGAATATAAGCTTGTCTTTTAAATAGTGCTCAAATCAAGGAAAGGGTAGTAATGTCCAATTGCAGAGAATTTAAGTAAAAACATCCAACTGTAAAGTTGAATGATGTCGCAAGTTCTATTTGCTAGAGGCGAACTTGATAGAAACAAAATTTAGAGAAGAAGTGCACACTAGTTGCTAACATTCGGTTGACATAAAAATTATTATAAAATATCAAAAACAACCATTATAGACACCATGGAACAACACTATCTGGTAAAGAACATAGCAAAAGAACACAAAACAAAACAAAACAAAAGAGTTCAAAATCAACACAGAGTGCAAAAAGAAGACACATAAAGAATGGGCCAAGAATCATTTAAGTTAAAAAAAACTCGATTAGACACAAAACCATAGACAAGATATTTTGTTCAACCCTATTTGTTCATCAGGATTAGAAGACTATTCGAGAGTAGCTCGAAAGGAAAGATTGAAAATTTCAGCTGAAGAAAAGTTTTTGACTAGTTACTATGGAGTCAAATACAAACACAATCTTCGATGCGAGAAAGGCACTTCAAAGGAGAAACACACAGATCAATTCAATGAGACATTAGCTCTATTGGCCGAAATCTAGACCAGCCAACAAATCGAACAATGAAATGCCTGCTCATATTTAACAACTAGGTGATATATGATGAATTGCATATTACAAAAGAAAAAAAAAGAGGGAGGGGGGGGGGGGGGGGGGGGGGGNGGCGCATGGTTTTCAGGCATGAGGTTTAGCAAATACACATCTTAAAATCTATATTTTTTTTTTCAAAAGTCTTCTTCTTTTTTTACCTCTGAATTATTTGTAGAATAGTCTGTTAAAGGTAAGTCACGATCCTTGACAAGGATACTAGGGTTTATCTTCTCAAAGTTTTACTATATACTGTAATGCCTTGAAGGCTACATTGTTAAGCTAATGAATATCAAGTTCTGGACATGTGTCAAGATCCTTGACAAGGATACTAGGGTTTATCTTCTCAAAGTTTTACTATATACTGTAATGCCTTGAAGGCTACATTGTTAAGCTAATGAATATCAAGTTCTGGACATGTGTCAAGATCCTTGACAAGGATACTAGGGTTTATCTTCTCAAAGTTTTACTATATACTGTAATGCCTTGAAGGCTACATTGTTAAGCTAATGAATATCAAGTTCTGGACATGTGTCAAGATCCTTGACAAGGATACTAGGGTTTATCTTCTCAAAGTTTTACTATATACTGTAATGCCTTGAAGGCTACATTGTTAAGCTAATGAATATCAAGTTCTGAGTTTTCATTCTCTTCTTTATACAAAACTTATTCTTGCTCACATGGTATCAGAGCCATGGATGCTCCTGATACGTTTTCTGTTTTTGCTCTGAGTATATCTCAGTGTGTTACTATCAAACTCACTGAAAAGAACTATCTTTTATGGAAGACTCAGTTTGAATCCTTCCTTGCTGGTCAAATTGTATTAGGGTTTGTAAATGGAGCTCAAACCTGTCCTGCTGCTACTATCTCTGTTATCATAGAAGAAAGCAATCCAGAGTTCATCCGCTAGTACAGACAAGATCTAGTGGTTAGGTCTTGGTTGCTTCGATCCCTTTCTGAAGACATCTTAGACAATGTCTATCATCTTACATCTTCACAAGAGGTATGGTTTGCTCTTGCTCGACGCTTTAATAAAGTTTCAACCTCTAGACAGTCTGAACTTCAAAGAAAACTTCAGACTATTACTAAGCAGAACAAGACTATGGCTGAATACTTAAGAGAGTTTAAGGGAATATGTGCAGCTAAGTGTTATAGGCTTGCCTGTCTCTGAGAATATGAAGATCTTTGGTGTTCTGAATGGTTTAGGCAAAGACTATGAGTCAATATCTACTGTGATTGAGAGCTCTATGAACAACTTTCCTAATCAAACTTATGACTCTGTGGTATCTCAAATTTTTGGTTTTGATGACAAGCTTCAAGCATATAGTGCTCAACCTGAAGTTAGCCATCTCTTGGCATTTGCTGCTGAAATAAATCAGAACCCCCTGCCTATTTCCAAAACTACTCCAACAGAGGAAGAGGTCAAGGGAGGTTCAACAACAACAGAGGTCGAGGTTTTTACTCTATCAGAGGAAGAGAATTTCCTCAACAATTCTCCTCCAATCAAGGTCAAACAAACAATGCTGGGCAAAGCTACTCCTCCAACAATGATGTCAGACCAACTTGTCAAATCTGTGGCAAGTTTGGTTACAATGCTGCTAGATGTTACAAGAGGTTTGATCATGACTTCAACTGTGAAAATGTGAACAATGCTCTGGCAACAATGAGAATCTCAGATCCAACCTCTCAAAATGGCAATGAGTGGTATCCTGACACAGGAGCCTCCACTCATGTCCCAAACTCAGTTCATAAGCTGCAGGAGTCACAACCTTATGATGGTTCTGATGTTGTTGTAGTTGGTAATGGAGAGTTCTTACCAATTACTCATGTTGGCTCCATTCCTCTTGCAACTTACACAGGTATGTTGGTTCTTGAGGATGTTCTTGTTTGTCCTGGTATCACTAAGTCTTTGT
The DNA here is from genome assembly GCA_900406275.1 of Anastatica hierochuntica. Classification (NCBI taxonomy): domain Eukaryota; kingdom Viridiplantae; phylum Streptophyta; class Magnoliopsida; order Brassicales; family Brassicaceae; genus Anastatica; species Anastatica hierochuntica. The sequence continues at coordinate 9,736 of OVAN01013559.1, forward strand.
TGTCAATGTGTAAGCTTACTACAAATTATCCTTGTGAGTTTACCTTTGACTCTGATGGTGTGTATGTCAAGGATAGAAAGACAGCTCAGCTTCTCAACCAGGGAAGCAAACATGAAGGGCTTTATATCTTAAAAAACCCCAAGTTCACTGTCAACTACTCCACAAGACAGCTTGCTACAAGTGGAGAAATTTGGCATAGAAGATTGGGGCATCCAAGTCATCAAGTTCTTCAACATCTATCTCATCTCAAAGCTATTTCTTTCAAGAAAAGCAGTGTTGCAATGTGTGAGTCTTGTCAAATGGGAAAGACCAGTAAACTTCCTTTCTTAAAGTTTGTCTTTGAGTCTACTAGACCTTTGTAAAGAATACATTGTGATGTATGGGGACCTGCCCCTGTCACCTCTGTTCAAGGTTTTCGATATTATCTTTTGTTAATTGATAATTATTCAAGATTTTGTTTGTTCTATCCTCTGAAGTACAAATCTGATGTCTCAACTGTGTTCAAATATTTTCAAAGACTAGTAGAGAATCTATATAATCAGAAAATTGGAATCTTCCAATCAGATGGTGGTGGAGAGTTTGTGAATAAAGTCTTGATATCTCATGTCCACACACCCCTAAACAAAATGGTATGGCTGAAAGGAAGCACAGACATATAGTTGAGCTTGGAATGACTATGATGTTTCAAAGTAGAGTTCCTCAAAACTTGTGGGTTGAAGCCTTCTTCACAGCAAACTTCTTAATCAATCTGCTTCCAAGCTCTGTCTTCAAACATCTTGTAAGTCCTTTTGAAATTTTGAATGGAAAGCCTCCCGTCTACTCTGCTCTCAGGGTCTTTGGAAGTGCCTGCTACCCTTATCTTAGACAAATTTGATCCCAAGTCTTTGATGTGTGTATTCCTTGGATACAATGAAAAATACAAGGGCTATAGGTGTTACCGTCCCCACTTCTAGGGAAAGTGTTTATCAAAAGACATGTACTGTTTGATGAACACAAGTTCCCACACTCAAGTGAATACTCCAGATTTGCTCATGCTGTACAAACTCCTCTGTTGACTGCCTGGTTCCAAGGACTAAACATTGTGCCTGAGAAGGATCAAAACTCAAGTGCACCTGATGAAGAATCTACTCTCTCTTTGATTCAACAATCTGAAATGGTCTTCCTAGAAACCTCCTGCCGTTCCAACCTTTCCTGTATTGGTAGCCCCAGAACCTCCATCTCCTGGTCAACCAACAAGTTCTGATCACTTTGAAGCTCAACATTCTGACTCAGAAAATAAAACTGGTTTAGAACAATTGGTGGCATCTCTACCAGAAGAAGAGATCCAACAAATAAACCCAGTTGAGAATGTTCATCCTATGACTACCAGAGGAAAGTATGGAGTTTCTAAGCCTAATCCTAAATATGCTTTGGTGATTGTGCATGATCTGTCTAAGGAACCAAGAACAATAAGAGAAGCCATTGAACATCCAGGATGGAATGGAGCCATGGGTGAAGAAATAGGCACCTGTCATGAAACTCATACATGGGATTTAACTCCACTTCCTCCTGGTGCTAATGTTCTTGGTTGTAGATGGGTCTTTAGAGTAAAAATCAATGCTGATGGTAGCTTGGACAAGCTCAGAGCTCGGCTTGTAGCAAAAGGATTTGATCAGCAAGAAAGAATATACTTTTTTGAGACATACAGTCCAGTTGCGAGAACAGCTACAGTGAGGTCTGTGTTACATCTTGCAGTAACTGAAGGATGAAACATAAAGCAATTAGATGTTAAAAATGCTTTTCTGCATGGTGAACTGCAAGAGACAGTCTATATGAGACAACCTCCTGGGTTTGAAGAGCCTTCTCATCCAGAATATGTGTGCAAGCTAAACAAAGCTATATATGGCCTTAAACAAGCTCCAAGATCCTAGTTTGACAAATTCAGTTTCTTTCTACTGGAGTTTGGCTTTGAATGCACCAAAAGAGATCCATCAATGTTTGTCTACTTGCACAAAGACAAAATTCTAATCCTTCTTCTCTATGTTGATGATATGTTGCTTACAGGAAATGATCCAGATTTGGTTGCTACATTTCTTGAAACACTTAACAATTTCAGTATGAAAGACATGGGGAGATTGAGCTACTTTCTGGGAATACAAGTTACTTATACAGACAAAGGTATCTTTCTGAATCAAGAAAAGTATGCTGGAGAACTTTTACAAGCTGCAGGAATGAGTGATTGTGCACCTACAGCTACACCATTACCTCTTCAGCTGAACAGAGGTCAGAACCAAGACACACCTTTTGCAAATCCCATATTCTTTCGAAGCTTAGCTGGAAAGCTATAATATCTCACCTTGACAAGGCTTGATATGCAGTATGCTGTGAATTATGTATGTCAAAAGATGCAAAATCCTTTTGAAGCATATTTCTCTCTGCTGAAAAGAGTCTTGAGGTATGTTAAAGGGACAATGTCAATGGGAATTCATATGGTTTCTGACACTGATTCAACTCTCAGGGCATATAGTGATAGTGATTGGGCTGGCTGTCCTGAAACTAGAAGATCAACAAGTGGTTTTTGCACTTTCTTGGGAACAAACCTCATCTCTTGGTCAGCAAAAAGGCAAGAGACAATCTCTAGATCTTCAACAGAGGCATAGTATAGATCTCTCTCAGATACTGCAACAGAGTTGTCATGGATCTCTTCTCTGCTTTCTGATCTTGGTGTTTCTCAAGAGAAACCAGCTGAAGTCTATTGTGATAACTTGTCTGCTGTTCATCTCACTGCCAATCCGGTTCTGCATTCAAGAAGTAAACACTTTGCAACACATTTTTACTATGCTAGAGAGAATGTTGCTCTTGGAACCCTTCTGGTTAAGCATGTTCCTGCTTCACAAAAGTGATGTATTCGTATTTTATCGGTTTTTACTACGGTTTTCATTCAAGAATTACAGTTTTTAGTATGTGTTCGGATTGTTTTTGCGCGGTTGTTGTTCTTTGGTGTTTTTACAGGAACGGAGCTTGAATGGACTAAAA
>OVAN01013560.1:0-12750 GCA_900406275.1 Anastatica hierochuntica
TTTACTTTGAGAATTTGATTGTATTGTTCAACGTTAACAAAGGTATCAGAGTTGAATCATCCTCGGAAATGGCGGAAACAAGAGCTCAAGCTTTGTTGAAGGAGACGGTGGTGAGAGAAGTCGAAGAATCGTTGAGATCGCGATTGGATCGGATGGATGAAAGAACTCAAAATCTGATCACAGCCATGTCCGATCAATAATCGGAGGTAAACAAAAACATTGCCGACATGTTAGAGCATCACCGATTGATAGCAACTCAGAATCAAGGAGGAAATGTTAACGGAGCTTCGACATCGGAAGGAAATCAACACCGATCGTCTCCGGTAGTGTCGGCGACGCCGGAGTTCAATGCTTCAGATTTGGAAGCTAATAGTGAAAATATGCGCGGTAATTTCTCTAATTACGCGGGAATGACTCGATTAGCTAAGATTGATTTTCCTAGATTTGATGGATCTAGGATTAAGGACTGGCTATTCAAAGCAGAACAGTTCTTTTCTATTGATAATACACCTGTACAAATGAAAGTTGGTATAACTTCTATACATTTTGATAATGATGCATCAATATGGCATCAATCTGTGATGCAATCAGAAGTTGGTATGAGATTGTTATATGATTGGAGGAACTATAAGGTACTTCTGAAAGAGAGGTTTGAAGAAATTATGGATGATCCAATGGCAGAGTTGAAATTGCTTCAAGAATCAGAAGGAATTGTGGAATATAATTCTAAATTCGAAGCCATAAGGACTAGAGTTAATCTCTCTGAAGAGTATTTGGTGAGTGTATACTTGGCAGGTTTAAAGAATGAAACACAGATGCATATCAGAATGTTCAGACCTCAAACAGTGAGACAATGCTTTATGTTAGGCAGACTTTATGAGAAGGCTCATCCAAAGAAGGCCAATGTAAGCAACTGGTCATCACAAAAAGTGGGAGGGTACAGTGGAGTTAATAAAGGTGTTATACCTTATACGAAAAACACAGAGAATAAAATGGTTGTTGCAGACAAGAATCTTAGCTTAAATACACAGCCTAAGAAGTTCTTGTCACAACAAGAGATGAGTGAAAGAAGGGCCAAGGGGTTATTCTACTTTTGTGATGAGAAGTTCACTCCTGAACATTATCTGAAACACGAAAAAACTCAACTATTCTCTTTGGAATTGGAAAACATAGAAGATTGGAAAAGTCAGCAGGAAGAATAAGAAACTGCAGGAACTAGAGGAGATATAGCTTTGATCTCTGTGAATGCATTAAATGGACTCTCCAATTATAATACATTGAGAGTCAAAGGAGTTCATGGTAAGAAGGTAATGTTCATCCTGATAGACTCAGGGTCAACTCATAATTTCATGAGTATACAAACTGCTGAGAAATTAGAATGCAAAATAGATCAAATAAGATTAACAAGAGTATCGGTAGCAGATGGTGGAAAGATTGGAGTAAAAGGCAAAATAACCAATTCCAAATGGAATTTTCATGACAATATGTTTCAAGCAGATTTCATGATAATTCCTTTGGGAAATTGTGACATGGTGCTGGGGATATAATGGCTAGAAACTCTTGGACCCATCACTTGTGATTTTAAGAAGATGTTCATGAAGTTTAAGGTGAACAACAAAAAAGTGGTTTTACATGGAATTCAACCAGGATCTGTAAGGGCATTGAAAGCTTCTAAGATGAATAAGCTGCAAGAAGAAGAGGTACAATTGTCTATGATCTATGTTCTGGAAGCTAATGAAGAGGAGAAGAGCAGTTTGTGGTCATTAAATACTTCAGAACAAGATCAAAGTCTGGATGTTGAGCTAAAAAAGCTCTTACTCAAATATGATGATATTTTTAAGGAACCTGAGGGAATACCTCCTTTTAGGAAGGATCACAATCATAAGATTCCCTTACTAGAAGGATTCAACCCCATCAATATGAGGCCTTACAGATATTCTATACAACAGAAGGATGAAATAGAAAAACAAGTGCAGACACTAATGCAAGCAGGAACAGTTCAAATAAGTTCTAGTGCTTATGGATCCCCAATGGTTTTGGTTAAAAAGAAGGATGGAAGCTGGAGGCTTTGTATGGATTTTAGAGGTCTTAATGCAATCACAGTAAAGGATAGATTCCCTATTCCTTTGATTGAAGATCTCATGGATGAACTGGGGGGGTCACAAGTATATTCCAAGATTGATCTGAGGGCTGGCAACCATCAAGTGAGAATGGAACCTGAGGATATTCATAAAACTGCTTTTAAAACTCACAGTGGTCATTATGAGTACGTTGTCATGCCTTTTGGCCTGACTAATGCACCAGCTACTTTTCAAGGTCTCATGAATGTTGTGTTCAAGGAGGTACTAAGGAAATTTGTACTCATCTTCTTTGATGACATCTTAATATACAGTGAATCTATGATCTCACATTTGGAGCATCTGGAAGTGGTTTTTGAGTTGATGAGGGAGAACAGTTTGTTTGCTAAACAGAGCAAATGTGAATTTGCTACCAAGAGAGTGGAGTATCTTGGTCATTTTATCACTGCTCAAGGAGTTTCTACAGATCCTAACAAGATTAAAGCAGTGCTTGAATGGCCTATTCCCAAAAATCTCAAACAATTGAGAGGGTTCTTGGGATTGGCAGGGTATTATTGACGTTTTGTGAAGAATTTTGGTTCTATTGCAAGACCTTTGAAAAACTTAACAAAGAAAAAAGCTTTTGTGTGGTCTGATGAAGCTGCAAAGTCTTTTTCTGATCTCAAGGAGGCACTTTGTCAAACTCCAGTGCTTGTTTTACCAAGATTTGACAAGCCTTTTATAGTGGAAACTGATGCTTGTTCTCAAGGAATAGGAGTAGTTTTGATGCAAGAAGGCCATCTAGTAGCCTATATTAGCAGACATTTGAAGGGTAAACAACTGAATCTGTCTATCTATGAGAAAGAACTGTTAGCAGTGGTATTTGCAGTTCAAAAGTGGAGGCATTATTTGCTTCAAGGGCATTTCATCATTAAGACAGATCAAAGAAGCCTCAAGTATCTGTTGGAACAAAGGCTAAATACTCCAATTTAACAACAGTGGCTACCTAAACTCTTGGAGTTTGATTATGAAATACAGTATAGGCAAGGAAAGGAAAACATTGCAGCTGATGCTCTGTCTAGAGTGGAGGTATCTGAAGTGTTACATATGGCTATGACAATATTGGAATGTGTTTTAATGAAGAAAATACAAGAGGCTTATATGGTGGATAATGGGGTTAAAGAAATCATAGAGCTATTGAAACATAAGCCTGATGGGAAGAGGTTTTACAGCTGGAATCAAGAGGTCTTAAGAAGAAAGAGTAAGATAGTAGTACCAGCAGTTACTGAAATCACAGAAATGATTTTGGAATGGCTTCATAGTTCTACGGTGAGAGGACATTCAGGCAGAGATGCTACAAGCCAAAGAATTAAAGCCTTATTCTATTGGAAAGGAATGACTAAAGATATACAAGAATATATCAGAAGGTGCACTATCTGTCAGAGATGTAAATATGATACAGCTGCTTATCCAGGTCTATTGCAACCTCTACCAATTCCTGATTCTATTTGGTCTGATATCTCAATGGATTTCATAGAAGGGTTGCCTATATCCTATGGCAAGTCATTCATATTGGTGGTAGTGGACAGGTTAACTAAGTCAGCTCATTTCTTGCCTTTATCTCATCCATATACTGCTTTTTCTGTGGCTCAAATCTTCTTAGACAATGTCTATAAACTACATGGATATCCCAGATCCATAGTTAGTGATAGAGATGTGGTGTTCATCAGTGAATTCTGGAGAGAACTATTTCAACTTCAAGGCACTGCTTTGAACTATTCCACTCCTTATCACCCACCAAGTGATGGCCAAACAGAAGTGGTTAACAGGTGCTTGGAGATTTATCTCAGGTGTATGTGTAATGATAAACCTCATCTTTGGAGTAAGTGGCTTTCTCTTGCTGAGTTTTGGTAAAATACAAACTTTCATACCTCTACTCAGATTACTCCTTTTGAGGCTGTCTATGGTCAGCCGCCTCCTTTACATCTTCCTTACTTGGCTGGTGAATCTAAGGTGGTTGTGATAGCAAGGTCACTGAAAGAAAGAGAAGATATGATTCTCTTGCTTAAGTTTCATCTTATGAGAGCACAACATCGTACGCAACAAGTAGCTGATGGTCACAGGATAGATAGGAGGTTCAAAATTGGAGATTTTGTCTTTGTGAAGCTACAACCTTATAGACAAGGGTCATTGGTGTTGAGAGGGAATCAGAAGCTTTCTCCTAAGTATTATGGACCTTATAAGATCATTGACAAATGTGGAGAAGTGGCTTACAAGTTGGACTTGCCTGCATCTACTCGTATACATCCTGTCTTCCATGTTTCTCAATTGAAGTTGGTGGTGGGCAATGTTCCTACATCTATGGACTTGCCTGTTATCTTACCTGCTGCAATAGTAAAAGAACCTTTCAAGCTGTTGGAGAGGAAAATGGTTCAACGACAAGGTAAGGCCGCCACTAAAGTCTTAGTTCAATGGTCTAATGAGGATGAAACAGAGGCAACATGGGAGTTTCTTCATGACTTGTTGGAGAGGTTTCCTTCTTTTCAACCTTGAGGTCAAGATTGTTCAAAAGGGGGGAGATTTGTTATAGTAAAAGAAGAGATATCGCAGAGCTACACGTATCAGAAGAAGAGTGGAGGCGATCGTAGACACATGTCGAGAAGGGAGAGGTTGAAGAAGAAGTTTGTTAGAAAGTTTGTTATGAGTTGTTACGTTTTAAATACTCCGTTTTCATTTTCTGGAGAATCATCGAGAAAGTGTTTTTGTCATTTGTTTGTTCTTCTGTAATCAACAAATCTCCGTGAGTTCTTGAGCTATAACTCTTGATTCATTGATTTGGATTGTGTTTCATGAACATTAATCCAAGTTTACTTTGAGAATTTGATTGTATTGTTCAACGCTAACAAATCAATGAATCAAGAGTTATAGCTCAAGAACTCACTGAGATTTGTTGATTATAGAAGAACAAACAAATGACAAAAACACTTTCTCGATGATTCTCCAGAAAATGAAAACAGAGTATTTAAAACGTAACAACTCATAACAAACTTTCTAACAAACTTCTTCTTCAACCTCTCCCTTCTCGACACGTGTCTACGATCGCCTCCACTCTTCTTCTGACACGTGTAGCTCTGCGATATCTCTTCTTTTACTATAACACCACCATTATCAGAATAAAGAGTAACATTCTTTGTCTTAAAGTGATTTTCAACTAAAGCTTTAAAGCGAATGAAAACATCACCAACGTCAGATTTTTGTTTCAACGAATAAAACCAAATATAGTGAGTATAATAATCAACAAAGATAAGATAATATTTGAATCCATCAATAGACGTAATCGGAGAAGTCCAAACATCACTAAAAAAAATTGCAGGGGATAAAACGATTTTATTGAAGACAAAGAAAAGGGAAGCTTATGACTTTTGTTAACGGCACAAGAATTGCAACGAATAGCAGAATTTTATGAGAAAAAAGAAAGAGAAAAATTTGAAAGAACATTGTTTAAAATTGGAAGAGAAGGGTGACCGAGCCTACTATGCCCATTGGAGAGATAGCTCTTTATTGTAGAGTAAGCATAAAAGCTAAAATCACTACATAGAGGTCATTCATAGCTTCCCTTTTTCGTCTTTCCGTTTACCAGTTGCGCCCCTGTGAGTAGATTCTTCAAATGAAATTGAGAAGGAAAGAATTCCACAGAGACATCATTATCAACACATAATTTATTCACCGATATTAGGTTCTTGGATATTTGAGTAACTCACAACTCATTATTAAGAGATAAAGAGCGAGTAGAAAGAGGCAAGGATGAAAAATCAGTATGTGTTATCGGTAAGTTTGTGCCATCATCGCTGCCTTCATATGGGGAGTGAAGAGACAAGTTCGCATGGTCAGACGTGAAGTGATGCGACGCACCAGAGTCTAAGAGCCAGGATTGTGCCTCAGGAGCAGCAAGAGCGGCGTTGTATGCATGTGGAGACAAAGGTTGCAAACCAACTAGTGGTGACGGTGAAACAGCGGTTTGACTGACAAGATGAAACTTGGGAAAACGCTGAGTGCTATGACCTTTTGTTCCACAAGCTTGACACTTACTGAGATAAAGTTTATGTCCTCCTTTGAAACGATTATTGTGCTGATAGGGATTTTGTTGTTAAGCTTGTGGTTTCCAGGGAGAACTTTTGTTATGAACAAAGTGCGCAGAAATAGGTAACTGTGTCAAGACGGGTGTGGCGGAAAGGATTGAGTTTTCACGATTCAAAAGTTTTTCGTGAAGTTCCACAAACATGATTGGAGTATCACGATTCTGAACAGCATCGACAACGGTCCGGTAATCGTCAATGAGACCATCAAGAATTATATCTTTCAAGTCCTCGTGATCAACCGGAGTCCCAAGAAGAGCCAATGTATCTGCTTTGATTCTTATCAATTGCATATAGTCATCGATTGTCCTAGTACCTTTCACACACAGCTTGAGTTGTTGTTTCAATTTTTTGACGTGTGCACGGGTTGGTTTGGCATACGTCCAAGCGAGCATGGTCCAAGCTTCAAGAGAGGTGTTGGCTATGGAAATTAAGGGTTGTAGCGAGGTATCGGTGGCGCCAAGGAGTGAACTGTACAGTAAACAATCTTGTCTCTTCCCATGAGTTAAAGCCGGATTTGGGACTGCTTGATTGTTCACCATGACAGTAGCAAAAGGAGAAGGTGTCCCATCAATAAATTTGATGAGATCATAGCCTTGAAGAAGCTTAGTAACTTGTACACTCCATGTGAGGTAGTTTAGAGAAGAGAGTTTAGTAATTCTAGCCATGTACACAGTAAACAGGGGATTTGCTACACCATTTGGATTAATGATAACATTGTGAGCCATGATTGCCGAAGAAATTGGAAAAATAGAAGAAGAAGAAGAAATTTTGTGAGAGATCCTAGGGTTAGGAAAGCTCTGATACCATATAAAATTGGAATAAAAAGTTATATATCACTAAAGAAGATTGCAGAGCGTAGAATGTTATATATACAAACGAGAGATATGAGTAGTTAAGATATAAAGGAGATATGTACAACTGTATGACAATATATACATAAATAGTTAAAGAATATCTTTGTATATCTTCTTATATGTATAACCTCAAGTTCAAAGCTGAAACATAAACATTCATGATTTCATACATATAAGTTTGAAGTTTGAAACATAAACTTTCATACATACAAGTTCAAAGTACTCACGCATTCATAGTTTCATACAAGTTAAACACATATATATGAGTCTTTAAAACAGCTAACATAACAAGACTTTTTTTGATACAAGTCTTGGAAACAATAATTTTAAAGACTTGAAATCTTAGAAACTAAAGAAGCATGCGACATAGACTAACCAGTGTACAAAACTCATGACTCTAGTCTCTACCACATATTTTACAAATTCTAGAATCACCACGACAACAAATATAATTTTTTATTAGAAGTAGGCAATACAAACAATATGACAATTTACAAAAGGTAAACAGAGCTTAGTTTACGTTTCTTTAGCATCGATTACAAAATATAAAACACATCTAGTCTCGATGCATCAAAAGAGTTCTAAAGGCTAAGAAAGTGAACTGAAACAAATTTAAAAACTAAACAAGAAATTTACAACTATGTATAAGAGAATATAAAGTACATTTCTCAAAATTATCATCAAATTCAATTTCGGCAAAGATTCGTGCAATTGTAAGCACCTTAGATTCATACCTCAAGTCTTGTTTTCATCCACTGATTTATACACATTAAGAAATCTATCATATAATGACGTTGGAAACTCTTACAAGGATCTATTAGTCTATCACTAGTTCTAAAATCATTTTCAGAAGCAATAGAGAAAACTTGAATTGCAAAGACATCTTTTGCAATCTCAAAAAGAATTGGAAACTTGACACTACTGACCTTCCATCACGAGAGTACATCATACTCACCTCCGAGTAGCAATCTAGGATTCTCTACTATCGAATGAATATACATTATATTTTTATTCTTTGCAACTTTTTTTCTTCACTAGGATTTGATTTAACACTCATTGCCCTTGCTCCCTTTCCCGATTTCTCCATCTGCTCTTGAGAAAATGATAGATATAGGACCTGCTAATTACACTATGAGATTAAGATACTAATTTAAAATTAAAATTATGCCATGATTACAAACTAAGTGCGCTATATATATTGCTCAATGTTTACCATCATTTTCATCTCTCCGGAGAATATATATTTGGGGATATGACAAAAAAAACTAAAGAAAAGAATATAACAAAAATCCGCTATGTGAATACAACCAAAAGTCCTCATTGGAACAAGGCCCAAAGACAAAGACGAAGCCCATGAAGACAACATCTTTCTCCTTCACTAAAGACAAAACATCAAAGAAAAACAAGAGGAATGTCGTTGGAATCCAAAACTCAAAAGAACAGATTGTCCTTCACAACAGATTCGTGACTCTATAATCCCAAGGTGAATATACAACTGTCGAAGGAGACTAGTGTTTTCAAGATATATTCTAGATCTTTCCTGAGACTCTTTATATTGTAATGACTCAAGCTCCTTCCTTGTATCGTGAAAAACAGAGCAATAACAAATTCAGTTTTAAAATCTTCTTTCTTCAGTTATGTAATTTCTTCATGGTATCAGAGCTCTCCGAACCTTAACAGGTGCTTTAATGGAGGAGTCTTATCTTTTTCCAACTGGTGTTCTTGCTACAAGCACAATACCCTCAAACTTACCGATGAGAACTATCTCTTGTGAAAAACCCAGTTTGAATCCTTGCTCTCAAGTTAGAAATTCATCAGGTTCGTAAACGGTCGTGTGAAGCCTCCACCAGAGACTATCTCAGTCAGGAATGACGATGCCTTTACTGAAGCTCCAAACCCTCATTTTGAATCATGGTTATGTACAAATCAACTTGTCAGATCTTGGACATTTGGAACTTTGTCTGAAGAAGTTTTAGGGTATGTCTATGGTCTCTCTACCTCTTATGATGTATGGATTTATCTTGCAAATAACCTTAATCGTAGCTCCTTAGCAAGAGAGTTTGATCTTCGTAGAAAGCTAAAATTGTTAGGGAAAAAAGGCAGAACCTTTTATTCTTACTGTCAGGAATTCAAAAATCTTTGCGATCAATTGAGTTCTATAGGAAAACCCGTTGATGAATCAATGAAGATATTCACCTTCCTTAACGGATTGGGCAGAGAATATGATGTAATAACGACTGTGATTCAAAGTTCTATGTCGAAGATTACTGCTTCAACGTTTAGTGATGTGGTTTCTGAGGTTTCTGGATTTAATCAGCGTTTATAATCCTATGAATCAGTTGAAGCTTCCTCTGATGTAACTCCTCATCTAACGTTTCAGACTCAAACATATGGTGGTGGAACAAGTGATTTCAGGTATGGATACACAAGGCAGAGAGGATGTGGTTTCTCTTGATTTGGTCGAGGCAGAGGGTTTACTCAGCACTCACAAGGCTTAAACTTTTCATTTAATGAGAGACCTACATGTCAGATTTGTAGGAGAGTCGGCACACTGCTTTGAGATGCTATAACCAGTTCGAAAATAATTATCAAGTTGAAAACATTACTCAGGCGTTGTATACTCTCATAGTCTCTAATAAAATAGATTGGTACCCAGATTTTGGAGCGTCAGCTCACGTTACCGCTTCAATTACCTCTATTCAAGAAGTTGTTTCATATACTGGTTCAGAAATGATAATGGTCGGTGATGGAGCGTTTTTACCAATTACGCATGTTGGATCTACTACTCTTGCAACTCTTAGAGATAGTATTCCATTAAATGAAGTTCTAGTTTTTCCTTTGATTAAAAAGTCTCTACTATCAGTTTCAAGGTTGTGTGATTATTACCCTTGTGGTGTTTTCTTTGATGCTAATCATGTCTGTATCATTGACTTACACACTCAGAGAGTGGTGACAAAAGGACCAATACATGAGAGCATTTACGTGTTGGAGAAACCAGAGTTTGTGGCTTATTACTCAACCTGACAATGTGCATAGGTTGTGGCTTATTACTCGACCAGAGTTTGTGGCTTATTACTTACCTCTCGGTCTATACTTGTTGAACCCAAATCTGTTGCAGAGGCTCTACAAAATCTAGGTTGGACATATGCTATGGGTGCGGAAATGCATACAATATATGAAAGAGATACTTTCACTCTTGTACCACCGATGGTAGAGATGAATATTCTTGGATGTAGATGGATATTCTACATTAAGCTCAATGCTGACGGTTCATTGGACAAGCTTAGGGCTCGGTTGGTTACGCAAGACTATAATCAAGAAGAAGGAATCAATTATACAGAAACATACAACCCTCTTATCCGGACTGGTATGATTCGTCTAGTACTTGATGTAGCCACAACTCGAGACTTGCCAATCACTCAGTTAGATGTAAAGAATGCGTTCTTACACGGAGAACTCCAAGAAGTTGTGTTCATGAAACAGCCGTCAGGATTTGTTGATTCAGCACATCCAAGTTATGTCTGCATACTTACAAAGACACTTTACGGGCTTAAACAATTTCCTCGAGCTTCGTTTGATAAGTTCAACTTATTCCTTATTGATTACATATTTGTATTTAGTAAAGCAGGCCCATCTGTCCTCACTTATCACAAACAAGGGAAGATGCTTGTACTTCTACTTTATGTTGATGACATTCTCTTAACAGGAAGCGATCCAGAACTGTTCAAGTCACTTATCCAGACTCTAAACAGCAAATTCGCCATGAAGGACCTTGGAGACGCTCTTTATTTTCTCGGAATTCAGATTCAACATCACACAGAGGGACTGCTTCTAAACCAAAGTAAATATACATAAGAAATACTTTTGCTCGCAAATATGGCCTCCTGCAACTCAATACCAACACCATTACCAGCAAAACTTGACCTGATGTCTGAATCAGCTTCGTTCTTTGAGCCTACATACTTTAGAAGTCTCGCTGGCAAATTTCAATATCTAACTCTCACTCGTCAGGATATTCAATTTGCAGTAAACCTTGTCTGCTGAAGGTTGCATTCTCCAACGGTAACAGATTTTCAAATTCTTAAAAGAATCTTGCGCTACATTCGAGGAACAGCACACCTCAGAATTAATATAGTTCGGAACAAAGATTTCACAGTCACAACTTATAGCGATAGTGACTAGGCTGGTTGCAAAGAAACAAGGCGGTCAACAACTAGTTTTTGCACATTACTCGGATCAAACCTCATCTCCTGGTCGGCAAAAAGGCAACAAACAGTTTCACGCTCCTCAACCGATGTTGAGTATCGAGCTTTATCTGAAATAGCGACAGAACTTACCTGGATCTCTTCTATTTTGAAAACTGAACGTCCATCAATCTTAGCCTGCTCAGCTTCATTTGTGACAATTTGTCATATGTTTACCTCACAGTAAATCCTGCTCTGCATAACCGTTCCAAGGCTTCTGACATTGATCACCACTACATACGCGAAAGAGTTGCTCTGGGATTTATTGCAACTTACCACATTCCTGCTACGTCTCAACTAGCAGATATCTTTACTAAACCTCTTCCCCGCAGGGCCTTTCTTCAACTCCGATCCAAACTTGGTGTTCTGCCTCCTCCACACGCAAATTTGAGGGGGGGGGGGGTGTTGATGTACCGTCGATAATAGACAAATGAAAGGAGCTGATGATGAATCAACAATATCAACAAAGCCCAAACACAAATACGAAGCCCAGGAAGAGAACATTTTCCTCCTTCACTAAAGACAAAACATCAAAGAACGAGAAGAGGAATGTCGTTGCAATCCAGAGCTCAAAAGATCATATTGTCCTTCACAACAAATTCGTGAGTCTACAATCCCAAGGTAAAGATACAACTGTTGAAGGAGACTAGAGTTTTCAAGATGTATTCTAGATTTTTCCTGAGACTCTTTATATTGTAATGACTCAAGCTCTTTCTTTGTATCGTGAAATAGAGAGCAATAACAAATTCAATTTTAAAATCTTTTTTCTTCCGTTCTTTAATTTCTTCATCTAGAAGAATACAAAAAAACGCGCATAGGTAAGCTGACTCAGATTGGGTAATCGGAGCTTCATATGCATATTGGTCTAGATATCGAGATATCGGAGGCAAAGAGAAGACGAGTAACACATTGGCTTTCGTTCGAGTGATGATGACTTTGACTCTAAATCTTCAGAGGCAATACACGCATGTGTTTTTCGTAGAGGAGACTAAGCCTAACGGACGACTTGACATGAATCATGAAAGTCGAAGGCTCAGAGCGTTGATTGCACTGCTGGATTTTTAGGTTTACGTGGAATGAGATGAAGAGGTCGTCGTAAGAACCGAAGATAATGACGTCACTATTTTAAGTTGTGAACGAAACTCTTATCTGATTTTCAAATAGCAACATTTCGACATGAAAGAAACAATTTGACATGGCAAGATTTTAAACAAACTCTTTACTCTTTAGGTTGGTGTGGCTAGTTAAGGATGCTCCACTAGGGCATCATTATTGGTGGGATTTGTTTTGGAGCCCTTAACATATTTTATTATTATTTTTGTAGTAAAAGATTAAGCTAAGGACTTTTCTAAATTTGTTGAGTATTGGTGGGACTCATCTTGTCCCTTACATAATTAAATCTTATTGTTTTCATTAATAAACGATTGTTTTCATTAATGTTTTGACGGATCTGAAA
>OVAN01013561.1:443-12747 GCA_900406275.1 Anastatica hierochuntica
GCAAAAAAGGAACGAATACACTTTACTCTCCACAACCTTTTGAAGGAGCTAGAATTCTGGAGCAATCGATTCATCGATGTCCAATTTTTGTGGATACCAAGGGAATCTAACAAAGCGGCGGACCGGATCGCAAAACGACCCCTGAGGCAAACATCCTTCATTTGTTATCATTTTATTCCTCCTGGTTTAGACGATATTCTGTATGACGATCAAACAAACTCTTTTCCTTAATGAAATTTATTGACGTTAAAAAAAAAAAATGTAAGAACTAGGTATAGGTGTNTTAATGAAAAATTTAAATAAATTGAAATATCAATCTAAAAGAATGATACATATAAAATATGATAAAACATAAAACATTAATAAATAAATTTATTTTTGATGTTGTTACAGATTTATTTTAACTGTTGTTTAATTCAGTCTTTTATTATACAAATCTGTAGCAATGGAAATAAAATATAAAAAGAATCAAAAATAGTAAACAAATATATAAAACAAATCTGTGGTGACCGAAAAAAAAACTTTTGTGTTATTCTAGTCAGAGAAAAATCTGTGACATCATGACAAAAAACTTTGTTGTCAAAACATATAAATTTGTGGCTTTTGAAAACTCTGTAGCAACATAAAATAAATTTGGAGTCACTTGACGTTAGTCTAGTAATTAACCTTTTTCAAAAAAGTATGTAGCCAAATTACATAATTTTTAAGATAAAACAAAATTTGTAGTGTCGTGTTTCAAATTTTTTCGATCAAAAAATAAATCTGTAACAGAAAATCTGTGGTGTTTTGAAAAATCTGCAGTAATTGCACAAAAAAACTGTAGAAAACAAAAATTCTATAGTAAAGTAGAATATATCTGCAATGGTTTTCCAAAAAAAAAATTTATGAGACACTTAAAACTATGTAGCATCATTGATGAAAAATATGTGGAAAAAAATAAATCTGTGACAGACTAATAAATTTGTGGCTTCATATATGTATATAAATATGTAGTTCGGAAAAAAATTTGAGGTTCCAAAAAACAAATTTGTATACAGATTTGTAAATTTTGAAGAAGTTAAAGTCATCCCAGATTTATTTCCCAGATTTTTTGCATTTTCCAGCGAATTTCATTAATGGCATTCTGATAATTTTTTTTAACGAGTTGTTTGAAGAGTACTCTAGGTATTAAAAAATTCAAATAACTCTAATTTTGTGATGTTATTCTAGTTATTTATGTTTTTTTTGGGTTAGTCTAATTTTTCCCTAATTCTTATTGACAAAGAAAAAAAGAAGGAGTGTAATAATTCTGACATTATCAGTAATGTCAAAATACAATTCCTTCATGGTCCTCTCAATTTAGTTGAAAGAGACAGATGCAAATACCGGTTCGGGTGTGCAAAAGCAAACCGGTATAATTGTTTCGATCGGTTAATAACCGAACCAAACCGGAATGAACTGTATGCGTCCACACTTGAGCCGATTTAATTCCTTCGAATAACTTTCTTCTTCTTCCACCACCATCGCCGCTGCTGTTTCTATTAACTTAATCGGAATTTTGAGATGACGGAGCAAGGAGCTATGGTGGTTTCTTCTCCTAGCTGCTACGTTCCTTTTCGATGTCCTCAAATACGAAAAGGTTTTTCTTTCCGGGATATATTCGAGCCCACGAAGAAGCTAAGTCCTAATCGTCAATTGATGAATCCTCGAGGTTATGCGTCATATGCATCTTCACTCATGACGGCGAAATGCAACTTCTTCGATTACGCGGAAGTTGCTGAGAATCTTGTCGACGATAAGCAGTTTGTGCGGTGGTTCCGTGAAGCCTGGCCATATCTGTGGGCACATCGTGGTTGCACCTTCGTTGCTGTTATCTCCGGAGATGTTTTAGCCGGCCCTTACTGTGATCTCATATTAAAGGCACTCTCTTTTTCACCTTTTTGGTTTTTGAAAAATTATGCACGCAAGGTGTTTGATTGTTTGTCTTCGTATGATATTTGAAAAAAAGAGACATCTTTCTTAAACTCACTTATTGCACAATCATTTTACTAACTCATAGCTTCGATTTCTTACCCAAGTGTTCTATTAAGCATCGTGAGAAAGCTAGCTAGTATTTGATCAGCGTCCTTCAAATTTCACTTCTCATACTTTTTGTACAATGGAAGTTGAAGTCAAAACGATTTGACATATGTGCAGGACATAGCATTTCTTCATAATCTGGGCATTAGGTTTGTCCTAGTTCCTGGAACTCAAGTGCAAATCGACGAGCTTCTAGCTGAGAGAGGTCAGAAAATTAATCTTGAATCTCACAATCACTAATTGTCTCTTACATCTTCTGGGCTAGGCTATGTTAATATAAATATATATGATGTTGGTGGCTTCACCTTGCCACTTGTTGCCTGCGTCAAGTAATGATTTCATCAGTTAGTAATGACGAATTTGCGCCTTTATTGTGAAATATAGTGAGTGATAGTTTCATAAATCTTCAAGCATGTTCAGATGGAGCCTAAGGTGTGTCAGTTTCAGGGCGCGAGCCGACATATGTGGGTCGTTACAGAGTCACAGACTCAGCTTCTCTGCAAGCTGCCAAGGAAGCTGCAGGAGCAATATCTGTAATGATTGAGGCCAAACTTTCCCCCGGACCTTCCATATGCAACATACGCAGACATGGTGGTAACAGTCGTTTGCACGAAACAGGTGTTAGGGTCGACACTGGTAACTTCTTTGCAGCAAAGGTGAGTTTACTACTTTCTCTTGATTTGCTAGTTTGAGTGTCAATTCTTCTCATGTTCGCTCTGATAAACTATCATGGCAGAGAAGAGGTGTCGTTGATGGTGTTGATTTTGGAGCAACTGGTGAAGTGAAGAAGATAGATGTAGATCGGATCCGTGAGAGACTCGATAGTGGTTCTGTAGTTTTATTGAGGAACTTGGGCCATTCCAGCTCCGGAGAAGTCTTAAATTGCAAGTATGCTCTGTTTCTTGGTAATAAACTTGTTAAAACCTTAATGGCATGATTTTTCTCACTCTGATATTCGGACATTACTTTTATGATGCAGTACCTACGAGGTTGCAACAGCTTGTGCCCTAGCTATTGGAGCAGATAAACTTATTTGTATAATGGACGGTCCAATTCTTGATGAAAATGGACATCTTGTTCGCTTCTTGACTCTTCAGGAAGCAGATACTTTGGTCAGAAAACGGGCACAACAAAGTGAGATAGCTGCCAATTACGTGAAGGCTGTTGGGGATGGAGGCATAAGCAGTTGTCCTGATCCTCTTGGTTACAATGGGATGGTGACAACTTCTAGCAATCATAGCGGGAGACCGATTTGGGAAACGCACACTCCAATTTTTCAGAACGGTGTTGGATTTGACAACGGAAATGGATTGTGGTCGTCTGGGGAGCAAGGTTTTGCTATAGGCGGTGAGGAGAGACTTAGCCGTTTGAACGGATATCTTTCTGAACTTGCTGCAGCAGCGTTTGTCTGCAGAGTGAGTCCTTGATCTAACTCTTTGTGTTCTTTTTGTTTACTTTCAAGTTTTCTGAATCATTGGTGTGTTGAAGGGTGGTGTCAAAAGAGTTCATTTGTTGGATGGTACTATAAGTGGGGTGCTATTGTTAGAACTTTTCAAAAGAGATGGGATGGGGACTATGGTGGCAAGGTATACACATCTGGTTTTAGTTCCGATTTAGTCAAAGTTTTAATATTTCTTACACTCTTCATGTCACAGTGATGTATACGAAGGAACCCGAGAGGCAAAAATGGAAGATCTTGCTGGAATTAGACAAATAATTAAACCCCTGGAAGAATCCGGGACTTTGGTTCGTAGAACTGAGGAGGAGGTTAGCCTTCGGTTCCACTTCTCGTAGTTTTGGTCTTAAGCATCCAAGGACTAATCGGTTTTTGGTGTTCAGCTACTGCGAGCTTTGGATTCGTTTGTGGTTGTGGAAAGGGAAGGACAAATAATCGCTTGTGCGGCTTTGTTCCCTTTTTTTGAAGAAAAATGTGGAGAAGTTGCAGCTATTGCAGTTGCATCAGATTGCCGTGGACAAGGCCAGGGAGATAAATTGCTCGGTACTAAATTCACATAACTTTTAAACATTTTCTTCATATCAGCAGTTAGAAAAAATTCTTGACTGAAAGTTTTGCAGATTATATCGAGAAGAAAGCGTCAGCTCTTGGACTTGAGATGCTTTTCCTGTTGACAACAAGAACCGCAGACTGGTTTGTTAGACGCGGGTTTCAGGAATGTTCTATTGAGATGCTACCAGAGGCAAGACGAGAAAGAATCAATCTTTCGAGAAAATCAAAGTATTACTCTAAGAAGTTATTGCCAGACAGGAGTGGGATTTCAGTTGTTCGACCATTTCAGTATGGTTCTTGAAGAAGATGTTCCAAACAAAGAGCAAAACAAACTGTAATTGACCTCTTTCACTATCCACAAAACATTTTGCCGAATCTCTGAGATTCTCCTGAGTTTTGAATCAATAAACATTGTCACCCTTACACCATTGCCATCGTAGCACCTAACGCTTTGAGCTTCTCCACGATTTGATCAGTCTCTTCCTTTGTTACGCCGTTGATTCATACTTCTCAAGCTGACAAGCTCCACGTCTATAATGCTGTCTTCTTCTCCGCTGTTTTGATCTTGACAGAACCGGACGCATCTGCTGCTATGTCAATTAATACAGCAGGACCGAATAGGTTGATGCATCCTTGATGTTTGCTTTGGATACAGCTTCTATCGCATAGGTAGAATTTAAAACTCTATAGATAGACTTATTTCGCCACATATACACACTTCGTATTAGCTAAAACGTTTCATATAATCGCACAATGACTCATTTTCTGTAGTATTTTATATTCAACTTAAAACACTCTTTCGCAGGTGTGTGAAAAAGCACACTAATCATTTAAGAGTTAGTCCCTTAGAACTTGGACGTAAAATTTTGCATGTTTTGGCTTCACGAGATTCTCTTTTAAACTGAATATTCACTATTTATTTTATGCTTAAGATGTATCCAAGTTAGTAGACTTGCACAAAAAAACCGTAAATCAACATCAAAATTGGTGTATTTAAGGCCCAAAATAATTGTAAGAAAAGATAATGTTTGCCGTTTACTGTTCAGAGCTGGTGAACATGCAGACAATAGCGGAGGATTTGCATGCATTTTCGACACATGTGAAAGAATTCGTAAAGATTAGGGATTCTTTCTTTTTGTTCACTATCACTCTTACGTCATGTTCGTTTATATAACGAGATGTGACATTTGATTGCTGCATCCGGATGCGGTTCGTTTTTGCATTTGGATTTTGCATCAAAATGCAACATCTGAATGCAAAATTGTTCGTTTGTGCATTTATAATACCATACATATAAACCAAATTATTATTTTTCTAGAAATATTAATTTTTATGAAATGATTTTACCTTCTTCATGAATAATTTTAGTCGTATAATGGTTTTTGCGGTTTTTGGTGATTTTAGCAGTTTTAGTGGTTTTGGTGATTTTGTGGTTTTTGTGGCAAAATCGTAAAACCGATAAAGCCGATTAACGGTTTTTTACGGTATGGTTTTTGCCGAAGTGGTTATCTTTACGAATTTTGCGGATTTCATGATTTTGTAGATTTTACGGTTTTTACGGGCTTTGACGACATTGTGGCTTTGGCGGATTTCACGGTTTTGCAGGTTTTACTAGTTTTGTAGTGTGGTGGTTTTGCGATTTTTACGGTTGTTGCGTTTTTGGCGGCTTTTGCGGAAGTTGTTTTTATGAATTTTGCGGATTTCAAGATTTTGCAGGTTTTACAGTTTTTACGGGCTTTGATGACAATGTGGTTTTGACGGATTTCACGGTTTTGCGGGTTTTACTAGTTTTGTAGTGTGGTGGTTTTGCGATTTTTACCGTTGTTGCGTTTTTGGCGGTTTTTGCGGTTTTGACGTATTTTGCGGTGTTTGGCGGAATTTGCGATTTTGCATTTTGTGTGCACTTGGCGGTTTTGCGTGTTTTATTGTTAAAATTTACGGCTTTTGTGAAATTTACGGTTATTGCGAATTTTGCGAAATTTAAAGTATTATTGTGTAATTATTTAGTTTAGTGGAGAGTATTTTAGACTTTTGCAATTTTTTGGATGAACAAAACTCACTCAAAATCTACTAAGTTGTTTTGGATGAGTTTTAATTAGCATCCAATTGCTTCATCCAGATCATGCTTATAACTTACAGCAAAAGAACATCATCCACATCTGCAGCTAGATTCAATATTTGGATGAACAAACAAACATCTTATTTTTCGCAATCTAAATTTAAAATCAAAGATCATAGGATCGGGATCTATATTTCAAATATTGAATATGACCTTAATATTTTTCCTTCATTTCTATGTTATATGGTTTCGCAAGATGAATCATTATGTCATACAACCTTACGTTGAGAAAAGTTTTTATTGATAACTAAAGCATTGGGAGATGTCGACAATACATATTGATAAAATGATTTGAATATTAAGGATTGGATTTAAGTGTAGGCTGTTTTGGAGGAGATGGCTGAGTGTAGATGTAATCGAGGTGAGCATCCGACGTCGTTTTCATCAAACTTTCTTCCGTTTCAGACTTCTTCTCCGTTTCCTTCAATCATTTCATGAGCAATTATTAAATCAATTTGCTTAGTATGGAAAGTAGTATTATTTTGAGTAAACATATGGTAGGCAAAAAAACAAAATTAAGAAAATGATTATTGATAAAAGAAGCTGAAAATGAATAAAATTTAGGGATTTACTTCAAGTGCATGCGGTGTTGGAGGAGTTAGTTGGGTATAGATGTAATCAAGGTGAGCATCGGACGTTGTTCTCATCAAACACTCTTCCGTTTCACATTTCTTCTCCACCTTCTTCATACAATTCAAAAAGTTAATCATTAATATGAATTAAAAACACAAAACCAAAAAAAAAACAAGAGAACGAATATTTCACCGTAGATTTGCTCTGGAGAGTCGAGTCGGGACGAGCCACCGAAGTAATAACCATGAAACTAAGTAAAATTGCAGCGACGATGAGAATATTAGACTTTGACATAATTTCTTTCTTCGTTTTGTTTTGTTTGGTTTGTGATATTATATTTAGTTTTGCAGGACAAGAGTCAAATTTATAAGGCCTACTTAGGTAAGAATGGATTCGGAAAATGATATTATTCCTTTTTAGTTATTACTCAACTCTTTAATTTTGGTGGATGCTTATCATTATGCTATTTTTTTATTTGTACCAGTTGGTTAGTCCATAAAGAATTTAAGGATATTTGAATTAAACAATTTGGTAATGTAATATTTTATTGGCTATAGATTTACTAATGGTTTTTTAATTAGCCAATTACTTTGTTATATGTTTGCAAAGTCTTATAATTGGCTATTCTATTTTATTTCATATGGTTTTATATGATTAAAAATATTTTATAATCTTTGATATTCTGTCCCATAAAAAATTGTAGTCTTAATAAAACTAGTGATAAACTATGTTCTTTAATGTGGCCATCTTTCTGCGAACTTTTACGATCAATAGTTTGTTTTGTACAAAATTATCAAATGAGAAATAACTTATATAACATATCAATTTGATTGTTTTGATGTCTAAGACCAATGCGAGCAATTAGCATAATTTACAAACAATTAAGAAACATGTTTAATCGTAAATTAAATACATAAAAAAATTAAAAAAAACATTCGTGCAACCGCGCAGGTCAAACTCTAGTTTTGAGTTTTTTTGGCACGAAAGGAAACAATTTATTAGACCTCACAATTTGAGGGATCTTGAGCACAAAGAGCTTGATGTGCAAGCGAATCTGCTAAAGAGTTCGCAGTTCGATGATTAAAAATGATAGAAAACGAGGAAAAAGACAGAATGAGAATCCGGATATCTGAGAGAAGACCAAGAATACCAATGTGGTCTTCATGACGATTGATCAAATTGACCAATACCTGGGAGTCCTAGTGCAGAAACACCTCATCAATCCCCAACACATGTGTTTGGCGTCAAGCATTCCACAAAGCCAAAGCCTCAGCCGCGAGTTCCGAAGGCACACCATCCTTATAAGAAACATACTGAGCTAAAAGTGCATCATTAGGGGTACGGAGAACCCAACCCATACCACACTTCTTCGTAGCAGGATCCCAAGAAGCATCCACCCAACATCGATAAATTGATGGCATAACCCAAGGTGAATCAGGAGGAGCATCAGGAGATGGTATGGGATTTGAAGGGCCAGAAGCCTTCCCACAAAGAATAGCAGTTGATTGCCATTCACTGGCGCCCACTAAAGCAATCTGAATAAGCTCATCCACATATTTTAACTCCTTATTGAACAACAATCGATTACGAGCCTTCCAGAGCTGCCAGCAAACCTAAGGGTACACAACTATCGCCGATAAACCTATTGGTGGTAGAGCCTTAGAGGCATGCATGATCGAGAGAAAGGTAGGCAAAGTCGGAGGCAAAGAAAAGGAAGGCACATCCAGAGGGACCGTCTACAAAACCTCCTGGGCAAAAGGGCATTGCAGGAGAACATGATCTACCGTTTCCAGAGTACCACAACGCGGGCAAGAAGGATCTTCGATAACCCTACGAGAAAGGAGGCAACGCGAACCGGCAGAGCTCCATTCATCGCCTTCTATAGAAAAGACTGGAGCATAGGAAGAGTCTTAATAGACCAAATATTCTTCAGCCAATTAAAATCACTCTCTACTTGTGAATCGGAGGCGGTGAGGAGGGAGTAACCACTCTTGCAAGAGTATTGTCCATTCTTGTTGAACAACCAGACCAGAGAGTTCCGCTGAGACGTAGAGCCAAGTACCAGACTAGAAATAGCAGAAGAGTATTATGGCAAAACCTTATTTATTACTTCCCAATTCCACGCTCGAGTCTGAGTAGAAAGTAAGTCAGCAACACAAAGCTCCTGGAGCGCCTCTGGTGGAGGGCCTAGGACAGCCTGAGGAGACGAGGCAGAAAGCCAACAATCCCCCCAGACCTTGACGTCCATACCATCGCCTATAATCAAGCCAAGACCCCGACGGAGGACCTCACAACCGACCATAATCCCCCGTCAACCATGAGACATAGTCATCGGAGGGGAGCACTCCATTAAGGAGGAATAATGACAATATTTGCCCAATAAAATCCTAGCCACTAGAGAACTAGGATTCTTCAGAAGCCGCCAGGAGAGTTTAGCCAAAAGAGAATCATTAAAGGCCTCTACATCCTTAAAACCTAGGCCTCCTGCAACTTTTGGAAGGGTCAAACGCTTCCAGGAAACCCAAGCCAGCTTGCGAGCGTCCTGTTTATCATCCCACCAAAAGCGGGTAAGCACAGATTGAATACGCTTACAGAGAGACAACAGAAGCTTAAAACACGACATGACATAGATCGGAATAGCAGACAAAACGAATTTCAGCATGACTTGTTTGCCTGCCGACGATAGAAAGCGTGATGATGAAAAGATGTCTCGCTTGCGCTGACCAAAATGTTCTAGAAAACCTAGATACTTTCCAGTACCACCCTCCTTGGAGATGCATAGCCTAGCTTTCACCATCTCCCGTCGGGAGGGAGGTGTTTTCGAGGCGAAGGTAATTGATGACTTAGCAAAATTGATTGATTGGCTTGAAGCTAGCTCATAACCATGCATGAGTTTCTTCAAAGTATCAACACTCGCAGCATCTGATTTACAGAAGAACATAGTATCATCCGCAAAGAGAAGATGATTAATTGGAGGGCTAAAGCGAGACACCTTGATTCCAAGGAGATACCCATCATCATGAGCCCGACGGCAGAGACCAGAAAGAATTCCTTGTACAAAGAATGAAGAGACATGGAGAAAGGGGATCTCCTTGGCGAAGACCACGAGAAGGCAGCACCCGACCCCGAGGCGTACCATTAAGCAAGAAAGAATAGGAGATTGTTGTAGCACATTCCATTATTCAGTTAATACATAGTCGATGGAACCCAAACTTCTCCAGGACACGGAGTAAAAATTTCCACTCAATACATTCATACGCTTTACTCATGTCTGTCTTGACAGCTATGGCACCACGTTTTGTCTCTTTAGACCGTCGCAAACAATGCAGGATCTCATGAGTAATTAAGACGTTGTCGGAGATAACTCACCCCGGAACGAAGGCCGATTGATTCTCAGATATCAGACCCGAAAGGATAGAGTTCATACGCGCCGTCAGAATCTTAGCCACAATCTTGTAGAAGACACTACGTAGGGCAATAGGCCAAAAATCAGAGACCTTCTGGGGATGCTGAATCTTCGGTGTAAGTGTAACATTAGTGGAGTTCATGGTCCTCTAGAAAGAACCAGTCACGAAGAAGTTGATGACCTCTTTAGTGACATCGGGTCCCACTACAGCCCAATACGAGTGGAAGAAACCTGCAGAAAACTCATTGGGGCCTGGAGCTTTATCCGTATTGATGGAGAAAGCCGCTATGCGAACATCATCAGCTGAGGGAATTGCCGTTAGCATGGCATTATCACTTTCCGAAATTTAAGTTTTGAGTTAAAAAGTATGTTTTGAGTTAAAATTGTGAAATTTAAGAGCTTTGTCATTTTGAATTAAAAGGTATGTTTATATTTAAACCAAAATAATCAAACAACTAAGAGAATGGCAAATATTAGTAGTCACAAAAAAATTATTTCAAATTAAATAAGACATAGAAACTTGAAAAAAGAACACAAAATAGTAAAAAGAAAATTAATTTTAAAAGTCTTACACAATGGGAGAGAGGGAGTGTATTATTTTAAAAAAACTATTTTTTTTGCTTTCCTTTATAAAAGCGTTTAACTCAAAAATTTCTCTCTGACAGTAAAATCTAGGAGAAGAAAAAGACGATCACGTTTTCTTTTTTGGTCGGCGGCTTAGCCTTCGTCGTCGACCCTTCTCTCTTTTCTTTTGTCTTTATGTTTCGATCCTCCTTCTTCTTTCTTCTATTTTTACGGGACCTCTCCTTAGTTGTGCTCGAATCGTAAGCTCTGGGTGGGATTCATTTTCGCTTTGTTTTCATGTCTGAGTCGCCGGTATGTATTGGTTAGAGTTAGGATGAGACTCGCTGTTGAAGATTTTGAAGAACGGGGTCGATTTAAACGGAAATAGGTCAAATTTTTTTGCTTGAATCGAAGGTACATATGCTTCCTATAACAGACTTAGTTGTTTTGGTGGTGGCAGCTTGTAATGGGTGGGCTTCAGTCTCTCTCTGCTCATCGTACAGCTCCTCGGCGTTGACTGTTCGGCTGATATCATCCTTGTTGTTTAGAGTTTGACCTTGGTTTCACCTCTGCCATTTTCTTACTGCCTCTCTTTGGTTTGTTATGCTAATTTTCTAATAGTGATGAAGTTATGCTCTCCCTGATTTGGACGTACAGGTGTTTGTCGGAGGCTTTCGTCTTCACGTACAAAGTTTTTTTTTTGGATCCATTTCAAAGGGAAAGGTGATCGAGCTTTATTTCTTTATGCCATAGAGTTGGCAAATGTTAAACTTTTTCTTCTTTGACAACTCTATTCCTGTGGGGGGGGGNAATGGGCAGCGGTTCGCTCGTGGCTTCTTTTATCAGGAGCAATATAATGAGTGTATCCTCGCATCTCAATAATTCGGCTACTATTGCTTCAACTCATTCTCTGCTTTCGTTCTGTTTGTCTTCACTACTTGGATTTTTGTGCTTCTTTATAGATTGTCGTAGTTTTGCACATGTTACCCTTTGGTTTATAGCATGTTGTTTAGTTTTTATGTCTCCGGTTTTGTTTAAGCCGCTTCGGGAGTGTATCTTTAAGCTCGTCGACTTTTGGCTCCGGAAAGATTTCGACCTTTGCTGGCATTATGTATTTCAACATGTGTTTATCTGTTTGGATCGTTAATAAAATCCATTAGATGGAAAAAACGTTTAACTCCAACACAAATT
Organism: Anastatica hierochuntica; assembly: GCA_900406275.1. Taxonomy (NCBI): domain Eukaryota; kingdom Viridiplantae; phylum Streptophyta; class Magnoliopsida; order Brassicales; family Brassicaceae; genus Anastatica; species Anastatica hierochuntica. The sequence continues at coordinate 12,363 of OVAN01013561.1, forward strand.
TCGAAGAAAGAAATAAAAATTTGTTTTATGGAGAAAACTTTTGTGCATGTGTGCATAAATTCCTTTGGTACAAAAAATATGAGAAAATTGGCTAAAAGAGTCAAATTGAGATTAACTTTGTCACGATATACTTTGATGATTTCATTGGGAAAATAAGATTTATAATATTGTAATACCAAATTACCCCTATATATATATATGTATATGTGTATACATATATATGTATATACATATATATATGTATACATATATATGTATATATATATGTATACACATATACACATATATATGTATACACATATATATATATATGTATACATATATATGTGTATATATGTATACATATATATGTGTATATATGTATACATATATATATATGTATACA
>OVAN01013562.1:0-12746 GCA_900406275.1 Anastatica hierochuntica
GATCCGAACCCAAAATACCCAAAAATATCCGTTTCGGTTCCGTTTCAAATCCGTTTTTTTTGTTTTCTGTTTTTGGAACCGTTACATTTTCATTTACGATTTTTGAAGTTTCTGATCCGTTTCAGATCTGTTTAAATTATCCCGATCCGAACCCAAAATACCCAAAAATATTCGTTTCGGTTCCTTTTCGGTTCCGTTTCAGATCCGTTTTTTTTTGTTTTTCAGTTTTTAGAACTGTTACATATTCATTTACGATTTTTGAAGTTTCGGATCCGTTTCAGATCTGTTTAAAATATCATGATCCTAACCCAAAATACCCGAAAATGTCCGTTTCGGTTCCGTTTCAGATCCGTTTTTTTTTTGTTTTTCAGTTTTGGAACCGTTACATATTCATTTACGATTTTTGAAGTTTCGGATCCGTTTCAGATCTGTTTAAAATTAAATATATTTTTTTTAAGGACTCCAAATATAGTACACCACTAGACAAGTATTTTTGAATGAGATCCTTCACTATTCAAACCAAAAAAAAAAAAAAAAAAAAAAATTTAAAAAGAGCTAAGGACTCCAATGGTGGGAGATGCTCTTACAATTACTTCCTTTGGCTTTAGCGCGTCTCTTTCTTTTCCTTATAACACGAGCTTGAATCCCTTCGAGAGGAAATCATCCCTGCATTGAACAAAAGTGAGATACTGAGCATATCGATACAAAAAACAACTGAAAAATGATGTTTGTTGGATCCGGAATCCACACAGAGTATAGGGTATGCGTTTTGCGATAATATATGGGAAAAAGGTTGTATTCTTATTGACTTTGAGTAGAACTGTTACAGTGGTTACAAGCTAAATTGTTAGAAAGAAAATTCGATCCCTTCTCCTAAGCTCCTCCTCCTTCTCTTATACTCCTCTCACTTCGGAACTGCTCCTTTATTGTGCATTAATTTTCCCTATTAATGTTTGATTCTTCAGTTTTTATTTCCCCACAGCTTGAGTCAATCAGGCCTCTTCTTCCTCTTGCGACTTGGGCCGGGTTCTCCTCAATGGGCCTTAACGACCCATTGGCATTTTAGTTCTTTAACCGAATCTCGGATCGGTTTACTCCAAACCGGGTACGGGTGGTACCACCTCCACCAATAGCCCCCCCAGAGCTTGGCTTATGGGAGCTCGGCCTGAGATTCTGGAATTAGGATCTCCTGACTAGCTCTTCTTAAGGCAAGATATCTTCGAAATGGGCTTGATTTCGAGTTAATCGACCCGGGTTTCCTTAATTGAACCGGGGGATTTGCAAATTGATTTGAGGATCTTTGTTTAGCGCTTTTTTTAGAAAGATTTGATTTGCTGGAGGGTCCCACGCGCGTCTAATCCACTGCCACGTCATCACGCCTATGAGACGTGTCATTGAAAAGGTGGGGCCTTCTGACTTCCTTCCTCATTGCGATTCAACTTCCTTCTTGGAGAAAAAGAAAAAAGGTTTGTTCCGTTTCCTTCATTCTCCTTATTTGCTTGCTTTATTCTGTGATTTTTGCTCCCTCCATTGCAATTCGCCTTCTGCAACCCTTGTTCGCCTGCGCCTCTTCTACTCCAGAGAGCTTTCATGGACTCTGACGCACCCCTTGTTCGCAGAAAACCCTCGAAACGACCTTCTGCTTCCACAGCTGCCTCCTCCTCTGGTCAGGGCTCTCCGCCTTCGCCACCGACGGTCAAGGATTCGCCGGGGCCCTCTGCTGAACGACCCCTCTCCTCTTCTTCCCTGGTCGACCTCCCGGTCTACCGTCCCGATTCTGGGGAGATGGAGGAACTCCCCCCTTTCTCACTTATCGTGAGAGAGGGAGAAGGAGAATCCGAAATGGCTGGTCCTGCTCATGCAGTTCCGACGGTTATTCCGGCGGTTCCGTTAACCGTCGCCCCTGCCGCTGCTTTCTTCAACGCTTTGCCGACCACCAGAACTCCCAAATCAATTAATTCCTTGAGAGAAAAGTGTAAGATCCCAGATTCGGTGTTCATTCAGCTTCCTACTCCTTCAGAGAGGCCCTGGACCCCTCCTGAAGGTTTCTTTTGCGTGTATGAGTCCTACTTCCTCGAGAGCCATCTCTTCTTCCCCCTGCCCGAGCTCTTTGTCCTGTACTGCCACCGTCGGACCGTTGCTTTCTCCCAATTTACGGCGGGATCTGTTAGGACAATTCTGGGCTTGATGATCATTGCCGCAGAGAGAGACGTGGAGCTAGGAGTCCAATTACTGGAGCTCCTTACTACCTTCAAGGCTTCTGCTAAGGCAGGGCACTTCTACGTCTCAGGTCGCCCACAGCTGGTGGAGTTCCCCAAGACTAAGAACGAGCTCTGGAAGCAGGCATACTTTTATGTCCTTGCTGACACCAATTCCCTTCCTGAGCAGTTCATTAGCTCCACCCGCCGTATGTGGAATCTGGACCCTGGTAGCCGACCTATTTCAGGTCGCTGTTTGCTCCGACTGACTTATCTTCACCTTTCTAATTTGCTCTTGTTTCCTTGTTCTGCAGTTGCTTCTATACGCTCGAAGCCCTCCCTCCGAGTTGACCTTCCAGAAGTGACAGCATCTCTGAAGCGGGCTCTAAACAGATCCTTGTCAGAGCTTTCGCCAGGGTTGTGGCAGCTAGGGCAGACAAACCTTCACCCCCTTCTCCTCCCCGACTCCAATTACCACACTCCGAGATGGTGCGCCCTTCTGTTGTTATGCCTAACATGGAGCAGCAAGCTGCGGAAGCTCGCCGTAAGAAGGCAGAAAGAGAGAGAGTTGCTGCTCAAAAGGCTGAGGAGGAGAGAGCTGCTGCTGCCAAAAAGGCCGCTGACGAGGAAGCCGCTGCTAGAGAGGCATCTAGCAAAGAAGAAGAAGACCGACTTTGGGCCGAGAGGGAGCAGCTGTTGAAGGAGGGTCGCCTAGGCATTCAGGCCTCTGGCCCTTCTGAAAGCGGGGAAAGGACCCCTGTCTCCGAGAAGGCTCCTGCGAGCTCTGCTGCTGCTACCGGGTTGATGCCTCCTCCTCCAGCGAAGGTCCCGGCTGCTGCTCCGCCCACAAGCCGTGAAGCTGCCCTCGCTGTGGTCAGCGAGGCTAGTAAGAAAAAGAAAGACTAGGAGAGGCCCTCCGGGAGCTCGGGCAGGGGAGACTCGCGAGCTCACGACTCTTCTTTAAAGAAGTGCCCTTCCTCTCCTCCTACTGGTTCTTCTAAGAAACAGCGTACGGAGCAGGAGAGAGCCCCCGACCGGAGCAGGTCGGGTGAGAGAGGCCCCTCTGATCGTCGAAGATCGGAGGAGAGGAGGTCCTTTGACCCACCAAGGTTAGAACCTAAGAGGCCAAAAACAAAGGGCCTCCCGCGAGCTCAGAGCCTGCGACTCTCTCCTCCCAACCTCAGGATGCCGGCCTCCTGCTGAAGCTCGACCGACCTGAATCCTCTTCTCTCGGACACAAGAGGGAGGCCGCTGCGAAGTTCTGCGAGGGTGTCCAGTTCCCTGACAGCCCGACACCTCCAAAGAAGTTCCATCTGCAGACAGACTCCTACTAGGAGTTTTGTGTTCGTCATGTTGAGGTAGTCTTCTTGGAACTCATGCCTTCTGGCTTGACTTCTTTTTCCTAACTTTCAACCCTTTGTTTTCAGGGGTTGGGCTTCTTCAACCGCCTTCGGCTGAATATTAGGCTGAGATTGCCCGCATAAAGTCCCTGTGGTACCAGGACAGTCACGCTCTTACTATTGAGAGGGGCATGCGCAACAAGGTGGTCAAGATGGCGAACGAGAAGGACATAGAGCTGAAGGACATGGCTCGGAAGGTCGCTGAAGTGGAGGTCAAGAATGAAGCACTCGAGGCGTCTTGGTCCCAAGCTCTTAGGGAGCGCAAAGCCACTGAAGAAGAGGTCTAGAAGAAGATGGAGGTGATGGAGAAGAGGTTGTCTGAGGCCAAGACCAATGCTGATGACCTCTTCAACGAGCTGCAGGAAGCCCGTGGTAGGGCTCAGGAGGAGGAAGAGAGGACAGAGGCCAAGCTGGAGGCAGCAAAGAAGAAGTTCTCCGACCTGTCATGGCGTTTTGACTGTGCTGCTAAGGCTCACGAGGAGGCAGTCTCCCGCCTCAAGGCGCAAGTCGATAGGGCAGCTTGGAAGGCCTCCAAAAAGGCTAGGAAGGAGGCCGCTGCTAAATACAAGGCCCACTTTCTAAAGATTGAGCGGGCTATTGAGGATGCCAAACTCGTGGAGGAGAACGCTCTTCTGCAATCCCAAGCCCATGCCCGGGCTGAGTTCATCGATAAAATTATGGAGAGTAAAGCCCAGGGAACCGAGCCCGATCTTAAAGCTGAGAGGGAGGTCGCGGCGACAGCCCTTAAGGACTTTGCCGATGAGCTCAATGAGATGGACGTCATTCAGCTCAACCTTGCTGAGGACCTCCGGGTTTCCCCGGTGTCGGACAACTCCGAGGGCTCTTCCCTAGCTACCCTGCTGGCTCCTACCCCTGCTCTTGCTGAAGTAGAGGTCTCCTCCGCTGTTGCTGGTTCTTCCGAGCTTCCCCCGGTACAAGCTGCTCCTGCCTTGGTATCTTCTGAGGAGCCTGCTGCTGATGACAACGCTCCTCCTGCCCCTCCAGCCCTCCAGATTGATCAGTTTGGGTCTAACGCTGCCGTCATCTCCCCAACTGTCGCCTCTGAGCTCGCTCAAGACCGCGAAGAAACCCAAGACTAGGTCGCCTGTGGCCTTGATACTTTTTTGTAATTTGTTTGAAAAAATTTTACCAGTTTCCGTTAGTTCCTTTGCTTTCCTTTTGCTTCTGAACTATGACTTTTGGTGCCCGGGAGGGCTTTTATCCAACTTCTAAAATTTAAGTTAAAATCTTCTCTTCTATCCAAACTCAGATCATTAAGTCTTCTTAGCATCTTCCTTCGTGAGAGTTAATCCAATATTAAGCTCATTGGCTGTTATTGTAATAAGCACGTAGAAGTATTGTTTGGTTATCTCCCGTGAAAAAGTATCGACTTCATCTTGGTGAGCATGCAGACAAGTTGTGAAAGTGGTGACTTTGCTAATATCGAGCTGTGTGAACCAAGAACACCTTGGGAAAAAGGCTCAAGATCAGGTAGGTGCAAAGTAGTTGTAGGTAAAGGGGAAGCTTGAGAAGCTAAGTTGCTATGGAGAGGAAGAAGCTCTTCTTCCCAACCAAATGGAAAACTATGATCAAAGAATGGTGAATGAGTAAGACACAAGAATGGGAGAAAGTCGTGAAAAAGACAAGAATGGGAGAAAGTCGTGAAAAAGGGAGTGTTGCTCCCATCACAAGTTCTGGGACTTGCGGAACGCGAGGGCCCTCTAATGGAGTTCACTCTTATCTTTAGTAGCGAACATAGAAGCGAGGAATGTCCCCGGCTTACCCTGTTTCAGGACTTGGCGTTTGGGCGCAGCGCGCTGCTGGCTTATCCCCTGCCACACTCAAGGTCTCTTACCTAAGTACAGAGGAGATTCTTAAGTAACAGAAGGAATCTGACTCTTGAGTGTCTTGCGGANTGGAGTTCACTCTTATCTTTAGTAGCGAACATAGAAGCGAGGAATGTCCCCGGCTTACCCTGTTTCAGGACTTGGCGTTTGGGCGCAGCGCGCTGCTGGCTTATCCCCTGCCACACTCAAGGTCTCTTACCTAAGTACAGAGGAGATTCTTAAGTAACAGAAGGAATCTGACTCTTGAGTGTCTTGCGGACGTGGTCCGGCTATCCTTTAAAGGTATGCTTAAGTCATACCGGGATGTGAGAAACCATATAAAAGGCTGCCTTTCTACATCCATGGTGTCGTTTCACCTAGGCACTTGTGAGAAGCGCGCAACTAGCTCGGGGGTCGGAGAACCTGGCCAGGGAACCGAAATGACCGAGCTTCGTAAAATGTAAATGAGTCCAAGAATAAATAAGTCAAAGAATGTGTTTTTTTATTATAGCAGCTGTACCCAAAACGGGCTGCCTACGTACCCCGGTGGTATCAAGCCTTTCCGTAGTTCGATTACATGGAAGCCCAAAGGGCGTATGGTGTTTTTTTTTGAGAAAGACCCGACGTGAAATTTAGCTGTAGTAGGTCTTCAACTTCGCCGAGCTCCAGGGACGAGGCTCCAGTGTCCCATCCATGCGGAGGAGTTCGTACACCCTGGGATGCAGGGCCATGAACCCATAACATTCCTCTGTCGTGTGACCCGAGGTGTTATAGTACTCGCAGAATGTGTCCGAGGTTCTGGGTCCGTCACTTCGGCTCCAGGTGTTGGACTTGGACTTGTAGTTGGAGTTGGACCCCGAGTTCCTTTCAGACCCTTGGGAGTTAGACACTTGGAACGACCTGTGCTTGGAATTGCTTCCTTCAGATCGTTGGAAGACCGCTTGTTATCCTTTTCGTCCTTGGGCTTCTCTTTGGATGCCGTCTTCGTTGAGGAAGCGTGCTTTTCCGTGTACACTTTCTTTTCGTCTTCAATTTCCACGAACCTTGAAGCTCGGTGGAGTGCGTCCTCCAGGGAGGTAGGTCGGTTGAGCATTATGTCTTCCCAGAGACGGGATACCAAAGGGCATTTCGCAAGGCCGCGACACCTGCCTCATCGCTGACGACCACATTAGAGATGACCGCTTTGAATCTGGATAGGAACGATCGCAAGGACTCGTCCTTCTTCTAGGTCATTGTCCATAGGTCGGCATCCGAGGTGTTCTTCTCGATGAACATCGAGTAGTGCTTAATGAAAGCGGTTGATAACTCATTGAAACTGTCGATCGAGTTCGCCTTCAGATGGGAAAACCAATTCAAAGCTGCCCCGGAAAGGTTTTCGACGAAGAGCTGGCAGTATCCGGCGTCTTTGTCAGTTTCATTGAATTTGGTCCGACCCATTGCGATACAGAACGCGGTCATGTGAACTCGGGGATCTGTCTTTCCCTCGTAGGGTGCAATCTTGAGTTTGATGCTCGGGATTACAGCTCCTACGACCCGACTCGTGAAGGGCGTCCGTTGAGTTTCTTCAATAACCCGGTGAACCTCCGGTGCCAAGCTGGTGGCCTTATGGATCTGGGATTGTATAGTCCAGAGCTCGGCGGTCGCCTGGGCGAGGGTTTGTTTTAGCGTTTGTAGCTTAGAGTCCGCATGGGCAGACACCCCTTCCAGGGCCGAGTCTTGCTGGCCTTGGTCCCGATCTCCCGACCTCCGGTCAGTGGGGGTCGCCTCGTCGCCAGGTCGGGTTTTCGGAGCACGGAGCTCCCGTGGAGAGATCGGGGCGATGGAGTTTATCCTTGCGAGCTGAGCAGCTTGGGCTTGCGCCAGCTCTTCAAGTCGCTGGCTTGACCGTCGATCTTGTTCTTCTTGCCGTGCAGTTCGTTCTATCAGCAGGGTGAAGATACTCTGCATGTTTTCTGGGACATGGTCCAGTGCCGCCTGAGCCTCGAGAGTTGGGGGCACTTGCCCCTGCTCTTGAGTCCCGGGGGTTTGACCGACGTTGTCGCCGCCACGAATCCATGGGAGAGTTGGGCTGGTTTGTCCATCGATTCCATTGTCGCCTAACATGTCGTCCTGAAAGCAAACAACAAAGAAAAAGAGATATGGAAAAGCAATACGCACACCGACTTACGTGGAATTTGATGTAGCGGAGCGGAATCGCCCCTCCTTCTAGCGCCAGTTGTTGGATCCGGAATCCACACAGAATATAGGGTATGCGTTTTGCGATAATATATGGGAAAAAGGTTTTATTTTTATTGACTTTGAGTAGAACTGTTACAGTGGTTACAAGCTAAATTGTTAGAAAGAAAATTCGATCCCTTCTCCTAAGCTCCTCCTCCTTCTCTTATACTCCTCTCACCTCGTAACTGCTCCATTATTGTGCATTAATTTTCCCTATTAATGCTTGATTCTTCGGTTTTTATTTCCCCACAGCTTGAGTCAATCGGGCCTCTTCTTCCTCTTGCGACTTGGGTCGGGTTCTCCTTAATGGGCCTTAACGACCCATTGGCATTTTGGTTCTTTAACCGAATCTCGGGTCGGTTTACTCCAAACCGGGTACGTATGGTACCACCTCCACCAATGTTAAATATAACCCAAGACTTGGATCTGACTTGGACCTGTTCTGCATCATTTTAGCTTCTTCTTCTTTCCGATGCTTAATGTTCTTAATATCTCCTTTACATCCCAAAACAAGGCTACTCAAAACAATTTCCGCACTAAAGGAGCTAGGGCAATCCTTAATTCTAAGAGTAGTGAGCTTCTTACGCTCTAAATCAAACCACACAAGCTCTTTATTGTTTATCTCCAAAAGAACCTTGTCTCCGTCCTTGGAGTAAACCAATGGTCTTATATATGAAAATGATCTCAGGCTTTTCGGTTTCTTAACTGTGAAAACCTTAGTCCAAGAATCCCTGACATTATATTCTTTCATCATCCACACATCAACATACTTCTGATCGTAGTTACACAGCAAACAAAGACAGCCATCTAAAACGCTTATATCCATCTGAATCTCGAGATCCACCGTATAGAGATGAAGAGCGCCTCTAAGAAGGATCATGAGGTGGTCGCGGGTTCGAAGGACGCGATCGAGATGCGATGCGATGAAATCACGACTGTCGATTAGAAGATAACACGGCTTCGAGAGGGCACAAAAACAAACCAAACTCTTCGCCGGTAAACGGAGGAATAAGTCGTTGACGATATCCATCGAAACCGTCGCCATTTTCACAAGATTGATTACAGAGTGGGAGGTCGATAGACGAAGTTAGGGGAGAACGGATTTGAGATTGTCTCGGGGAAATTCTCGTGACCGAGAGAGGAACGGTGTTTTTGAGTGCTCCTTAGAACATCTCCGATCCTTCACTAAATTTTTTGCTCTAAAAATAGAAAAATAGTGTATGTGTTTGTTCCAAATCCTTCGCTCTATTTTTTACTCTAAAAACATAATATTCCAAATATATTTCATTTTCTTTTGTTTTTTAGTTTATTTTACAATGCACAATTTTTTTTCTTGTCAACCACACAATAATTAGAAATTCTCTCTCAGATTGGATAACCAACTGACAGGAGAAGAGTCAACAAAAATAAGATCATGGTAAAAAGATCGTAATCCTCACGCCAAACTATCTGCTACTGTATTCGCCGTACGTGGAATAAGTATCAAAGAGAACCCCGGGAAAAAATCCTAAAGCACTTGAAAGTCTTGTAGTTCTGTATGAAAGGCTTGCTAGTCATCCGGTTGTTGAATAATATTGGTTAGTTCCGCACAGCCCGTCTGGAATAACTGGCAGTCTATCCATCGGTTTTGCAGCTCAGGCATCGCCCATAACAGAGCTTCCAACTCTGAATGAAGTGGTGTCAAACTTCGGAGCTAGAATTTCGCCCCAAACAAGATTACCTTATTGTCCGAATCCATACAGCTCAAACCAAGTCCAGAGGTAGGATCAGATTGTTTCTAGGATCCATCTATCCGACAAATTAAACCACCCGTAACAGTGGGTTCCACATGAGGCTGGTCCTCTGCAAGAGGCAAAGTGATTTGCGCTTCTTGCCAAACCATGTAATTCGTTTCTGCATTTCTGAGGATTTCATCCACATCCGTTTGTACCCCTTGAAACATTTTCTTATTTCGCGCTTTCCAAATTAGCCACAAAATCCATGGAAATAGTGCATAGCGATCCTTATCACAATTCCTCAATGGAGTCTGCCAAAAAAGATAGTTCATGTTTGTATAAATTGATTCCGACGGGAACGCCTGCATCCATGTTAGATCCTTAAACGATTCCCAAATTTTCATAACCGATGTACATTCAAAGAAGACATGATTAAATGTTTCCTCCGCTGAATCGCATCGTTTACAGATGGTGTCACATCGTTTGCCTCTGTGAACTAATTATGTGGTCACCGCTAAACTCCCTGTGATAAGTTGCCAAAGAAGACGTAGTATCTTCGAAGGGCATTTTATCCGCCAGGTATATGCTTTTAAAGCTTCCAGACCAGGTTCCCATCCGTTATTATTAATTCGTGTTACCTCCAGAGAGTTCAATAGTTTATTTCCTGACTTGACCGTATATTGTCCCGATTTCGTGTAGTGCCAGACTAAGCCATCGTACGTAATGGTGCGGCTTGGATGAATACCTCGGATTAGTTTCGTGTCTTCTGGACTAAAAAGCCGAACTCACCACGAAACAAAGGCCGAACTCAAGAGAAAAGATGACGAACTAAAAAAGAGAAGCTTTTTCTTGAACCAATGGCCGAACTAAAAACAAAAGAGAAGCTTTGAGTAAAAAGAGGCGGTTGAACTCAACCAATAAGAAGAGAAAATTTTGTTTTGATTTTAAAACCCTAAAATCCACACTAAATCGAACCGGAAGATAAAAAAAACAATGGCCGAACCCAATGGTTGAGCTGAATCAAATCAAGGAGGAAACAAAAAAACTAGAGAGAGGTTTTACTTTGTGAAGATGGGAAGTAATGAGGTAAGAAAGGTAAAAGAAAGGCTTTTATAGAAGACGAGGAGAAGATGAGAAAAGATAAAAACGCCTCGGATTCCGAATTATAAATAGAATGACGACACGTGTCAGCCAAGATCTGAGCTAGGCTGTTTGAAGCCCCATTAACCAACCAGACTATGTTAATGGACCCGGGGGACTAATTGATAGTGGTGGGCTAAGCTCCACTACAGACCCAACTACAGATCTAGGCTCAACACAAAAAGGCCCATAAAGCTAGAAATGGCTCATTAAGGAGAAGACTAATTAAGCGAGAAATGACTCTGCAAAAGAGAAGATTTACCAAGCAAAATGGGGGCCCATTAAGCAAAAGCCCAATAAGCAAGGAAGGCCCATTAAGAAAAGAAGACCCATTAAAAAATTAGGGTTAATATAAACCGCCTTAATATTTGTCTGTACAGTTCTGATTAGTATAAATAGAGGATCTTCATTAATGTAATACAGATAGAAAAACTTTAGAGAGCGGTTCGTCACTAAAGTAATTAATATTCAGTTCGTCTTTGTCGGAACCGAAATTCTCACTGTCAATGTTATGAGGTTCACGAACTCTCCGTAGCCAAAGATCGACAGATCAAGCAGTGAGTGCAAAAGTTAATAGATAAGAAATACGAAACTAAGAGATGAACATATTACGAAACGAAACAAGTAGATAACGAAAGTGAATCTATACGAAACAGATTGCGAAGCAACATGCATTTAACGGTGATAAAGTAATAAGATTGGAAAGAATAGGTTAACGTGAACGAATACAGAATGAGTATGAAAGCGAATCAAAAGTAAACTAAAAACGTAAGCGAAGAACAATTTGACAGACACAAATAACGAAGAAAGTTAAGGGATCTTATTCGAATTCGTGATCAGAGCGTGCGCAACCAGTGTTAAGCTGTGGCCGCGAACTGTTGGTGTAAACCCTAGAACTACAGCGTAAACTCGTTACCTAGTTGAGACGCAGCTCGTTTACGAAAACAAAGTAAGAACCCTAGTTTTTTTTTAAGTGTTTTGCGGTGACGAAAAAGTTGTTCTCTTTTTCTCTTCTTCCTCACACCCTTTATATAAGTCTTCGTGGGCTTGGCTCGTTTCCTTTTTCGTCCCTGATTCATGCATAACGTTTCGTGGAAATATTCCTTTTTCCCTGATTTGCATATATCTTTTCGAGATCCTTCCCTATCTTCTCAAAACTTAACATTTTCGCGAAACCCAGGTAAACCGTCATTGTAAGCGGGTCGGTTTTCGCTTGAAATCGTAAGTAGACCGTTATCGCGGTTTGGGCCCTTTCGGACCGTTTTGCGGCTAAGTGATTTTTACGATTCATTGCGGGAAACCGTTTCTCGTAAGAATAAGCGGTAATAGTTTTGTGGAACGATAAGGCCGATCGCATAATTTAGACTCGTCCAGTGCTTAAATTAACCATCTTCGTTTTACATGATCGATACGAAGTCCACGAAAAGCACGAATCCTTACGACTATCATCATGACGGTTTGACGGAAATTCCAATCGAGACGAAAAGAGAGACGATCAAGTGACGATTCGAAGGAAATGATGATCGGAAAGGATGTGGTTCAGTCAACGGATTACGGCTGAACGTTATCCGCGTCTTAGCACCAACTGGCGCCAAGACAGGCACTCTGTCTTGGCGCCAATTAGCGCCAAGGCCATGGCTTGGTCTTGGCACCAGTTGACGCCAAGACAGTCCTTCTGTCTTGGCGCTAATTGGCGCCAAGACCATGCTCTGGTCTTGGCGCCAAGACGGACCTCCGGTCTTGGTTCCAATCGACGTCTAGATCGGCCTCTAGTTCAGTCGTCAATCGGTTCCAAGACTCATTCGTAGGTTTGGCATCAATCGACGTTTTGACATTTCTCCGAAGCGACGCGGTTCTCCAACGCTTTTGGTGGTTTCCTACCGCTCCGGAGGATGTATCGTGTGGCGTTGTGAGAGTTATCCGAGAACCATCGATGCTAACCTTATCCCTTGGATGCTCTAGTTGCTTGCGGATGGATAGACTTTATGCGAAGATTGGTCATGATCGACTATCTTCGAAGCTTCGAAGCCAGGTCGGGAAGAGGCAGCCTGAACAATGAGAATCTCGGAGTTTTCAGATATCCTGACGATTCCTGTGTCTGAAGGAGAAAACATCATTTTCGTAGTCCTTTTCAGGCATCGATTTCCTCGAAACAGTTTTTGACCCCAACAACAAGGTTAGACGACGTTAAGTCTAGAAAACAGTAAGTCTAGTCGATGCTAAGTCTAGACGACGATGAGTCCAGACGTT
>OVAN01013563.1:0-12746 GCA_900406275.1 Anastatica hierochuntica
AGGCGGCAAAAATATTTACAAATCTTATCATCCCAAATATAAACATAAGCATTCTAAATAAGCATAAGTAAATGCGCGCATAAAGCAACCATGAGCGTTTCCTTCCTACACCTGGCTAAGTTCGAAATCGCAAGATATTTGAAAGCTCGGCATCTGGATCACCTCTTCGTCGCTTCGCCGCACAGGGGTCGCAGTTTCCTCCGAGCGTGGAGAAACGGGAATCGGAGCTAAACAGCTCCGCATTCTCTCCTCAATCTGAGAGATCGAACGCCCAGCATCGGCACGCTTCATCATACGGCCGTTTTTTTTCTGGATCTCAACTTTGTAGGAGAAACCCGGTTGCAACGAGTAATACAGAGCGCCCACCGTACCACGACACTCACGGTACTCCCCCAAAGACCGTTGAGCATCGCTATACTCAGCAAAATCGGCAGCGCGCTGGCGATAATGCTCCACAATAATCGAAGCGGCCTTGAGTTTCCCGCGCCTGCGTGCACGGTGGATCTCAGCAGCTCGACTGTCCTCGCGGCGACGAATCTCCGCGACCTCATTCTTCAAACGGGAGTTCTCCTCCTCAAGCTTTTTCACCCTGAATTGGGCCGCTCTCGCCTCAAGGTCACATGCCTTGAGAGCCTGGTCCATCGTGTGAAGCCCCTAACAAAAGGACAAAAGAAACTTGAGAACGTTAGGATAACCCCCTCGACAAAACACCGAGAATAAACCGTGTGGCCATAGAACTCACCGCCATGTACTGTCGCGAGGCATCGGCAAGCGCCGCCGAATCCAAGCAGCCCGTATCATCCGTGGACTGATTGTCTGGAGTCTCGAGGCTGGCGAGGAGTTCGTCTAAATTAGCCGCTTCTCCCAAGGTCGGCATCTGGCTTCCATTCTCGCCAAAGAAAGTATCGGACCACTCATCCTGAAACGGAACCCCTTCGCCTTCAGCGGCGCTTCCCCCGCTAGGCGCCCCGGAATTTCTCGGAGATCTCCTCCGCTGCCTCACAGGTGGCAGCTCATATGCTTCGTAGTCGTCCATGTTCAGCGTCACCTCCTCCTCAACGACTGCCTCTGGATTAACTTGAATCTTGTGACGCTCTACCGCAAGGAGAACCCGACTCGGCGAAAAGTAATTCCAATGGTTTCGGTCAACCTTCAAAAGCTCTCGGACGGTTAACGTATCAGCCGGAAACGGAGGAAGAGGGTCACGAACTGCAAAACGACAAAAAATTCAGAAAGCGTCAGAACGCAAGCAAAAACAATCAAGGTAGCTGGAAGTGATACCCACTTCGCGCCAAGTGCACTTAAAAGCGGAGATAAATCCATCCTCTACGGAGGCACTATCTAGGCAAGTGAAGAAGTATCTCTTTCCCCACTCATGAAAGTGGGACTTCGTCCCCTCAACTACCCCCATGTTAGTCCTCGGTTTGAGGGTATAGACACCCTCCGCTTTCATCTTCGTCAGAGAAAACATGGCCCTCAGGTGGCTCACGTCGAGATTCAAACCACGCTCATAATTTAGTACGAGGGTCCCGACGAGATGTTGAAGGCCACCCGGATGAAGCTAACTTAACGACAGGCCGAAATGGTTTAAGAACCGGATTATGATTCCCGGAATAGGGAACCATAGGAAACAGTCCAATACATGCGCCTCGTAGCTCGTGAAAAAGCCGTCGGGCGGAGAGTAAGCCTCTTCACCGGCAACTGGCATACGGAATTCAACTTCCGTCGGGATTCCACAAAACCTACGGATAGTTTCAAGAAAGGCCTCGCAGCACTTGCTCGGTCCGCTCGATATAGCTTTCTTCTCGAGTCTCCGCGGAAGCAGGGGTTCGGGAGGCGGGGGTTCAATATTATGTGTATCTCGCCAATAAGCCGCGGCTTCCTCAGGGTCAATTGTGAGATCCGAGAATTCAACTTTCGGTGTCGCGCCATTTTCCCGAGCTCTTCGGCTCCTAGAAGAAGCGGCCGAAGATGAAGCACTTGTTGGAACTTGAGCATTTGGTGCCATGAAGCTAAAGAAGAGAGAAAAATGGAAGAGGGAGAGAGATTTTCTACCTTGTGAAGAGTTCTTTTAAGAATAAGTGAGTGAAGAGCATGTAAACAAACTTCACTAACTTATAGGAAAAGAGATTCACTATTCATCCTTGGACTTTTAAGCCATCAATCTCGTCAAACTTCCTGAGCACACCTTCAAGTTGGCGAAAACAACATTGCGGTTCTCGTAAACTGGGGGGCTAACTGTTGGTGTCAAAAACTGTCCCGACGAAATTGATGCATGAAAAGGATTACGGAAACGATGCTTTCTCTTCCGGACACAAGGATCGTAAGGATATCTGAAAACTCTGAGGTTCTCATCGTTCGAGCTTTCTCTTCCGGAACTGGTTTCAGAGCTTCGGAGATAGTCGATCATGACCAATCTCAACATAAATTATGTTCGTCCGCAAGCAACTAAAGCATCCAAATGCCAAGGCTAGCATCAATGGTCCTCGGATAACTCTTACGAGGTCACATGATACGTCCTATAAAGCGATACGGAATCACCAAAAGCGTTAGAAAACCAAATGTCTAAAACGCCGATTGACGCCAGACGTACGAACGAGTCTTGAAACCGATTGACGACCGAACTAGAGGCGGATCTAGACGTCGATTGAACCAAGACTGGAGGTCCGTCTTGGCGCCAAGACAGAAGGTCCGTCTTGGCGCCAACTGGCGCCAAGACCAGGGCATGGTCTTAGCGCCAAGACATAGTGTCTCTCTTGGCGCCAGTTGGCGCTGAGACGCGGATAACGTTTGGTCGTAGTCTGTTGACTGAACCACGTCCTTTCCGATCGTCATTTCCTTCGAATCGTCACTCGATCATCTCTCGTTTCGTCTCGATTGGAGTTCCCGTCAGACCGTCATGACAAGAGTCGCAAGGATTCGTGCTTTCCGTGGATTTCGTATCAATCGTATAAAAAGACGACGGTTAACTTAAGCACTGGAAGAGTCTAAACTATACAGTTGACCATATCGATCCACGAAGCTATTGCCGCATAATCCTACGAAAAACGATTTTTCGCGATAAATCGTAAAAGTGACTTAGCCGCGAAACGGCCCGAAAGGGCTCAAACCGCGATAACGGTCCACTTACGATTTTCGTGCAAGAACCGGCCCACTTGCAATGACGGTTTATCAGGTTTTCGCGAAAATGTCAAGTTTGGGAAGGTAAAGAAGTATCTCGAAAAGATTTAGGAAAATCAGGGAAAAAAGAATACTCCCGCGAAAGATATGCACGAATCGAGACGAAAAAGGAAATCGAGTCAACCCACGAAGATCTATATAAAGGACGCGAAGTGAAAGGAAGACAAGAGAATTCATTCACAGAACTTTTCGTCACCGCAAAAACACTTAGAAAAACTAGGGTTCTTACTTCTTTCTCGTTAGCGAGTTGCGTCTCAACTAGGTTACGAGTCTGCGTCCTAGTTCTAGGTAATCGTCGCCAACAGTTCTTGAGGCCACGACTTAACACCGGTTGCGCACGCTACGATACCGAAATTTGAATAAGATCCCTTAAACTCTCTTTGTTAACTATGTCTGGCGAATCGTTCTTCGTTTACGCTTTCCGTTTTACTTTAGATTCGTTCTTGTATTTATCTTGTATTCGTTCAGGTTAACCTGTTTTACGAATCCTGTTTCTTATCAATCTACTTATCTGCAATCTGTTTCGTGTCAATTTACTTTCGCTATTAACTTGTTCCGCTTCGTAATTCGTTTATCCTTTCGTTTCGTATTTTTTATTTACTAACTTATTAACTCGCTGTTTGATCTGTCGATCTTTGGCTACAGAGAGTCCGTGAACCACATAACATTGACAGTGAGAATTTCGGTTTCCACAAGTATCATCTTATGAATATTAGTGATTTTGAACTATTTACAAAATATAAGTTTATTTTAAAAATTTCAAAACACACCTAACAAGAGAAAAATTTGTGTGGTTTAAATTTTGTTTTAATATATACACAATAATGTGTATCAATTTGAAGTTTAGTGGTAATTTTGAGGAAAAAAAATATTTTTAAAGAAATGAAATGAAGATTGTCATGTGAAAGTGAGAGGGTGTTTGCTAGGGAATGTTTGGTCTTTGACTAAAAAAATGACGAGCTACTTTTCTAACTAAATCTTTATAGGTGTTATATTCTTAAATAATCTTTGCAATTTGATTATAAAGTTATTTGACCCTAAATGTTATTGATTTTAATTTATATTTTGCCTTCTCTATATAATTTTTTTGTTAAGCTAGGCTTTTTATTTTTATATTTGTTGGAGATTTAATTTCAATACTATAAGAATATACTTAAAGTACTTGCACTACTGATTAAAGATGAGTCTAGGATCCAAAAAATTATAAAACCTGAAAATGAATTTTTTGAAAGGTAAATTTCATTCGATCTCTTAATGGAAGATATAATAAGGCTTTTAGTGGTTGCTTTGGAGCTCTTGATAGTACACATGTATTTGTGCGAGTTGGGTGTGACAAAAAGGGAAGGTATTGAAACTTACAAAAGTACCATCCAACAATCTTACGATTTGTAACTTTAATATGGAGTTTATATACACTTATGTGGGAACCCCAAGAAGAACACATGATTTGAAAATATTAATATATTGTGACCAACGTTATGAATATTTTCCAACTACTCTAAAAGGAAAATTTTTATTAGTTGATACGGGAAATCCTAATAGAAAACCAAATTTGTTCTTTATCGTGGAAATCAATATCATCCACATCAATGACGATGATGACCACTTATGAATGAGACTGAAATGTTTAATAAATGTCACTCTTCTTTATGTTCGACGATCAGGCGAACTTTAAAGTGTGGAAGGGAAAGATTGCTATTCTTAGAAACCAAACATGCAATGATCTATAAATGCGGTCAAAGATCGTTGTAGTTACTGAGGCATTACATAATTTCATTAAAAATCTATACGTATTGGTGAAGATTTCCAAAAGTACGGAAACGAAGTGCTTGAATTGTCAGATTCTAATGATGAAGAAGAAACTCAAAGAAGAGAAAATGCTTCCTAGTAGAGGTGTCAAAATGAATCATTATCCATGGATTAACCCAATTTACCCATAATTTTAGTGGGTTCGAGTTAAGGTATATAACTCATATAAATATACAGGGTTGATGGGTTTAACCCTAATTGGTTTACGGGTTTAGCTGGTTAACACACTAAAATTATTGGTTAACCGTGAGTTTATTAAAAGGATATATTAAAAATAAATATATAAAAAACTTTACATGTATAGTGGTCTTCTTTTTGTGTATGTTGCTTATATAACTAAATGTTGTAACCTTTTTTCTTTGTTAAGCTTGATTCGTAACTTATTCCGAAATTTGATTTGGATTTTGTTTCGCCTTTAGATTATAGTTTCCACTATGACAACATCCTCATCCAAATATTTTAAATTAATCTATGATTTTATGGTTCAAGTTAATCTAAATTTGTTTCTTGTAAATTTTGGATGGATTTTAAATTACACGGCATGTTTAAAATTTTTAATATATATTTAAATTATGTATGGATGACCTATATGGTTCATTCATTCAGTAGCTTAACATAAATGAGTTTGAGTATATAATTTTTTTGCATGAAATAAATGGATAGGTTCAATCCGTCTATTTAAATTTCGAACCCACATAGGTATGACTCAGATTGGTTACCCATTTATACACTTTGTACTACTGGATATGCACATATGGCCAAGATTTAAGATAATATTTTAGAGCAAGTATGGAGAAATTGAAGATAGAGTATCTTTTAAATTTATATTTTAGTTTGAAATATAACAATTCTTTTATTTTTATTTAATGTATTAAGTACAGTAAGTTTTTTTACATTTTTTTTTTTAATAATAGGGTGAATTAGGACAATATCAATGACAACAAGGTTATTTAAATAGATGACATATACTTTATATTATTTAGCTAATTACTACATAATTGACACATAGGAGGACGACTTGTTCTTTACACGCGCTTGGCTTCTTCTTCTCAAGACTTGTGCTCAAAGATTCGTTGCAAGATTTATGTGTCATACATGTCAACCATCCCATCAATATCATAAACCTTATAAACTATTTTTTTTAAACTTGTTATTTTCCTCTAAAAAGCTAAGATTATGTTTATCTTTCCCCCTTAAATAGAGAAACCTGCAAACTATTTTGTAAACAAATCCAAAAAAATTTACCATGGTAAACAGAGAGAAGCTTAAAGTTGTAATTGCTGACAATAGTATTGATGAGGCAATGCACTGTCAATTTACCTTTTACATCAAATAGAACTTTGATGCAGACATTACATCATTTGATAATTCAACCGTTGTCAGAAATACCAATTTTATATTTATAGCACTGTCTGCGATGTCAATTAGGAGGGGGACAATATATTTGTGGGAAGGACTTTTAAGTCAAGGGGTGATTGCTAAATAAAAGTTGCAATTCATGACATTAACCTGAAATTCTATTTGAGGGTTTAAAATTCATCACCAAATATCATGATCCTAAAGTGTATTTCTAGGACTTGTCCATGGCAAATGTATGCGTTTATCATAGACGAATCATGATGTTTTTAGATACAACAAGAAACAGAACGCAGACAGTACCACAAGCTAGCTACAACATACGAAATTGGCACGCTATGGCATCTTGTTATATCAATATTAAACGGGGACCAACACCAACTAGAATTCGTAAACTTCTTCTCGATAAATATAACTTCAACATTTTTTACTGGAAAGCATGGAGGGGGAGGGAGATCACGATGGATCTTACGCTTCGAACAATCGCTGGTAGTTGCGCTCTCCTCCCAGGTTATATTACACTTCTTGAAGGAGTTAATCTGGGCAGCCTTTGCTCCATATAATACTCTGAGATGGACTGAGGTAAAAGGAATTTTAAATACAGCTTTGTTGCATTTGCAGTTGCTAGTAATGGATACCAGTGGATGTGTCAAGTTGTCTTCGTAGATGGTACACTTCTAAAAGATAGATACGGGGCTTGCCTTATTTCTGCATGTTACCATGACGCAAATTTTTCAAAATTTCCTGTTGGCGTATGGGATTTTAGATGGTGAAAATGATGCAACTGAACACAATCGTCCCAGATACTCTTGATCTCGTGTTCATATCTGAACGACACGCAAGCATTTATACGAGGCTTAAGATGTTACGAATATTTATGAATGGATTTACTAATTTTAGTAGGTCTATCATATTTTCGTATATGATAAATTTATTCGAATAACGTGATTACTGTCATTCAAATAGAAATTGAATTTGAAATTTTCATCGCAAATTTACAAAGCAGCCCAACATGGAGCATGCATTGTTTATTTTTTTTTGTGGTCGATTGTTTATGCAAACGAAAGGCTCAACAAAGCTTTAATATTTATAAGCTCATTTTCTAACAATCACACAATACCACAAGTATACGACCATGCTATTGTAGTACTTTGGAGTCGAACTACAAGGAGCGTGTCCGGCTAGAAAAGTCTACACTTTGAGAATCCACAATTCTTCCTAATCTAAGAACATTAGGAGGGTTTATGGTTCCTAACAATATACTAAGCAAAACAATAACATAAACAAGATAAATAAAGCAAAAAAAAGAAAGTAAATTAAACAAAAGAAACAAACATATTAAGTAAATAACATAAACGAAATTAAGGACAAGTAAAGGGATGGATCTAGGGTGAATGTAACTGAAGAGCCTAGTAAGATGGTATTAGTGGTGTTAGTTTAAACTATTAAGACCAATTCTATGACCAAAGATATCTATAGCTTACTCCGCTCTCATGGTAGTAAACCATTTCCTATATGAAGCAATCACTCAACTCTCGCTTATTCCAATTGACAAATCAACAGGAATCATTAAGAACAAGTCTATATAGTCACTAAACTCCCTAGCAAACAACTCTCATTGGCTAAGATAAGTTTATCATGAATTAGATTCTCCTAGACATTTCATCGAACACCTCTCGGACGTGAAATGCATACATGTCAAGATTCCTTCAAATTAAGCATTAAGACCTCCTAATCCATTAGAAACTAAAGATAAACCATCCTAACACCATTATTACAATCATATCTAGCCAAATATCAAACATCCAAGATCCATCTAAAGAACCTATTCACAAAGCATAAAAGAAAAGAGAGGAGAGGAAGAAATAGAAAGCATAATCATAGATAGAGATTGAATTTTTAATCCAAGATACAAATATAAAAAGAGAGACTCTTGAGGAAAGACTTAAAACATCAATGAAAATTGTTCTCGGTGAAAAGTTATGAAGAGTTATGTTCTTGGAGGCTAAGAGGGGGTATTTATACAAGTGAGGGTGTAAAAGGTTGCTTTAAAGTGAAAACTACCTGAACGCAACCCACTATTGGTCCCATGTTTTTCACTATCGGTCCCCATGGTCGATAGTGGCTTGCATTGGACAGAAAACTGTCTCACGCTAGCCACTATCGGTCCCATGTTGCTGGCTATCGGTCCCATGGTTGATAGTGGGCTGCATTTACAATCTTTTGCTTCTTCTTTGTCCTTTTTGCTTGCTCATTTGCTTCCACACTTCCCATATGTATTTAGCACCTCTTTCCCTTGATTTTTGACCTCAAATTCATATTGAATACATCCATTTAGCTCCCCAAAGAGGCACTCCAAAGGTTCACCTACAAATGCAAAGAAATGCATGCAAATTGATGTGAGAATTTGTTTCTCAACCGAGTTTACTCCCAAACTCAACTCTATGCCTCAAGTGCAAGGCTAGTTGTTGTAGTAATGAGTATTGAATCCACAAGGAACAACTATTCACGCAATCAATCTTATCAAGAGTTTCATGATTTAAGCTTAATAAGAGGAAATGGTTCTAGTTTTTAATTTAACTATCAAAGCAATAGGAATAAACTAAACGAGATTCAAGGAATAAAAACATGCAAGCAATGAGTTAGGCTTATGATCAAGTGACCTAAATGCTATTCAATGCAAGGGTTGGGATAATGAAACTCATATCAAAGGCAAGGCAAAAGATCAACTAGTCCACTCTCATGGTCCTAATCCATTCAACAATTCCTAAATCAATTCAATCTCTCGATAGTGATCAAGCAACTTTTAATCATTAAACACAAGCCAAAAGCCTACTTAGCACCTTAAACATCTACTCTCATAGGCTAAGAATGCTAAGCATAATTTAGATTCTCTTAGGAATTTCCGGGTGTGAAAGCCTTGAGATCTAGGATTTGATTGATCACTTCAAATCTAGCTTTAAATACCCCTAAATCATGTGAAACTATAATAACCCAACCTCTAGCATCATTAATAACATCTAGATCTAGCTTGATCTACCTAACCCATGCTTACATTTGATCACTACTCACTAGACATGCTTAAGAAACTAATAGAATATAAAGCAAAGCCAATAGCAATCCTTGAGAAAGAAGAAAAGAAAATAAAGATGCAAACTTTCAATCAAAACAAGAGATTTCTCTCTTGAATCCAAGACACATACAAGGTTCTATAGAAAAATGAAAGCTTAGGGTTTTTAGAGTTTTAGAAGTTGTATTTATAGAGTTTAAGAAGTTGGGTCAGGTTGACTCGGGACAAATCGGGTCAAACCCATGATTTTAGCTGAAATACGAGCTGTTGGCGGTCCAGGAATGCGGTGCAGACCGCCAGCAGAAGAGGCTTGGTCCATTGGCTTTGTCCTGAAGCTTGGCTGGCGGTCTAGAAGGAGGTGCAGATCGCCTGCCAGAGGGGCGTTAACCACCAGCTTTGATCTAGAGATGGCAGGCGGTCCAGATTGCTGGTGCAGACCGCCAGGCAGAAGACCTTCGCCCGCCAGACTCTCTATTAGGTGCTAGAGCTTCCCGTTTTTACTTCCGAGTCCCTTGGTTCATCAATTGGTCTTCAAGGTGACCTGAAATAGGGTAGAAAGGAGAAGAAGAATGCAAAAATGCAACACCTAAGACTCCTATATGAACTTTCCTAATCTAGACTCGAATGAAGGCTTGAAACATCCTACAAGACCTCAAAATTGCAAGAAATCTCTAGTAAATGCTAAGCTATTTCATGCAAAATTTGATAACATCAACTCCCGCGGACTAGAATCTTGCTTGTCCTCAAGCAATGGACAAGGACCTAAGCCCGAGAAAGAGGTTTAAAAGTGGGGAACTCATAGCCTAAGGGTTATACGAAGGGTGCCAAAACAAGATCCTTAGGAAGATGTAGCATATAGTAAAAGTCGAGTCTAGTCTCTTGTACTTCGCCATAGCCTTTCCAAGCCCCGATTTACTCTAAATTCCGAGACTAAGGCAAACACAAACTATCGGCTCATCCGACTCTTTAACATTCATTCATATTCAATTAAGTGCGATCTCACTATGGACAATGAATCAAACCCATTTGGCTTGGTGAGAAAAGGTTAAAGAAGTAAGGATTAAGGAGGTTTCACAAACTTAGACTTTAGTGGTTCACTCATAAAAAGAGTAGTGTGAGACATTGTGTAAAAGCAAGGGAGAGAATAACAATTAACACATACAAAGAATTGGCTTCCACTAAAGTCCCCAACCCCTTTGTTCATCCTTACTCTACCCAAAAGCTAAACATCTCTTACTCCCAACCACAATCAAGCTTTTTCTTTCTTTTCATGTCTCTTCTTTAAGGCTCAAACTCCTATTCTTTCTTTTTGCACATAACACTCTAAGGATTCCTTTACTCTTAGCTCTTCTCTTTCTTTAAAAATGTAATCCACAAACATATTTTCTCTATTCTCTATTTCTTTCCTTTTTTCATTTTCTTGTGGACTTTTAACCTTCGTTAAATCTTCTTAGAGCTAGACTTATTCTTTTTTCTTTCCAACTTAGAGTGTTATTTCCTTTACTTCTTTTCTTTTTCGATTTCTTTTTTCATAATCACAATCCCAAAACACTTAAATCATCTTTGAAAATCTACTTACCCTCCTTATCTAAACTATTCTTAAATCGAGACTAGCCCTAAGGAAGCTTTTTCCTTGTCGTTCTTCTACTTACAAGCATTTTCACATGTGCACACTTTCAAGAAAAGGCCTCACTCAAATGAAATCAATGGGGGTCTAGAAGTAAATGGTTAAGGATCAAGGGAAGGATACCATATCAATGATGAAGATGGCCATTTGGATCAACAAAGAGTGTGGTAAAAAAGCGGTATTTGATCCAAATGTTTATGATTATCCACGGTTAAGCATTCAAAGTCCAAAGTGAGAAAAATAATGCCAAGTTTTAAGGTTCAAGTTCTCTAGAGTCAAATGAGTTTTCAAGTAGGTTTTACTTAGGGGAACTTTCAAAAGGGGGAGTTCTAGCTATGGATTTTCCATTTTTTTCGCTTCGGCTCAAGCTACATGATACAACTAACAAGGGTTTTGGTTGGTTCCCTAAGCATTAACCGCTTACAAGGCAATTTAATCATTTTCCCCTATGCAAATGCATCCTAAATGCTATAAGACTCAATCATAATATCATGAATATGAGAAATGCAACTATATGCTTCTTTTTTCAAAATTTTCAAAATTTTCGGTTTTTTTTTTATTTTTCTATGCCATAACTATTAACAATGCAATCCTAAATTATATGAGACTCAAAGAAGTGAAAAACAAGACAAAACAACTAAAATGATGATTAGCAACCATTCTCCTCCTCCGGACTTACTCATCACCGTCCCGGTGAATGAATAGAATCCGATGAAGGAGACCATACCACAAATCAAATAAGAGAAAATAAAAGGAGAAATGGTATTTAAAATGGAAGGGAAGGTACCTTGAATCACCATTCGGAGGGGTTGTAAGCTTGTGGCCTCAGAACCTTGAAGTATAACTTCTTTGGGAGGCGGAATTGGATGCCATCGTTAGTCTCCGTGTGTGTGAAGCGGCTATTGGATAGGAAGCAACAAAGAGGTGTGACGTCATCACTTGTAAAAGCGTACATGAGTGAATGCTCGTTGTAACGACCCATCAATGTCCTTATCCTCAATAGATATGCCTCATCCATGTATAGTCTCTCCGTAATCTCTTCATAGAAGTTGAAGTTGATTGAGGCATAGCGGAAGAGTGGAGTGAGCATGCCACCGATGTGTATTCCATCTTGTCCATATCGATCAAGGCTTGCCTGAATGCTCATGAGGTGCAATAAGAAGGTGGGTCCTTGGCACATTTCAAAATCGGAGAATGGAATAGCTCTACCAACATAGTCGTGAAGCTTATATCCTATCGCTTCGTAAAGAATACCCATTTCCATCGGGGTTGACCACCCTGGGTGTGCTCTTGCGAACATGGTGTTACCAAGTAACCTCATGGCATAGCGGATTGTGGGGTTCTTGATCTTGGACATCTTGGCGATTAGGAGATCGTAGTCTTCATCGGTTGCGATATTTCTCCAAAGCAAGGATAGTTGGTGGAATTCCGGAGGTACACTCAACTTTCCCATCCTTGGGAAACCATACATTTCACAAAACCGGTTGAACGTCAAAGAGTACCGATTTGGCCAATTCGAAAGTAGATCCTCCCATTTCCCCCTTCTTCTTCTTCTTCTTCATAGGTCACGGTGGCGAGGAATTGTCGGACGAGCTCTGGATACGTTGCTTCATCCATCGTCAAAAGAATTCAGACGTTCATCTTGTCTAGCAACCCGTCAACTTGCTCATAAATTCCCATCCTTCGCATTACTTCTTCATTTGC
>OVAN01013564.1:0-12746 GCA_900406275.1 Anastatica hierochuntica
TGTTTTCCCTGTTCCTCCAAAACCATAAACAAAGAAAACACCTCCTCTGTCATTTTCAACAGCATCAATTATCTCATCATAAATGACCTTTTGCTCAAAAGTCAGCATTTGAATGCTTTCAGCATGTTGGTCTTTCAAATTACCACCACGATTGTAACTTAGCTCATCAAGTATCAAAACATTACCCTGAGCACAAAGATTTGTACTAATCTGTGGTATTTTTTTAAAATGCTCAAAAGAAGAATTATTGCTTCTTCTCTTCATCAGATAGAGTTAAGTCTGCATTAATTGGTAATATTACTAATAATAGTAGACTTTATAATGTTAAGTTAAGATTCCATTATATAAAAAATAAATAATACTTGACATACCAGGAATGTTAAGATCACGCCTTTTCATAAATTCAATATCTTCAGAGAGTAAATGCAAAGTTCTCTCCCAAACTAACTCTGGCATTGTTAAAGATTCTCCCAGAAGCATAATAACAAATAACTGACGCAGAAATTTCCCCGTACCCCATAAGCTTGTTCTAACTATATCATCAATATACTTCTGCTCATTATCAAGCAGTCCTAATACATAACATGCCTCCTTGAAAGTAGGATATGTTACTCCATTAACTATTCTGATATCCTCAAAAGATGTTAGACCTCTTACTATATTCAATAAAATCCTGAAATGATAACCTTCTTCGATCTTACGTGGGGCATAATTGATCCTTCCAATAGGAAAACCTCTTTTCCTTGGACTGAATGTTTTTTCTTTTCCATTCCAAGTAAAATAGTTAGGAATCTGTGAATAAGTGAGATTTTTGGCTAAAGAATTCACCTTATTAAGCTCCATCCAAGCTAACATCTGAGAGTTTTCTATAGATTTACGGTTTAACACTTCCTCAACTTGCTCATTATCCTTAAAAATATTAACTGCTTCCTAGGAAGATGAAAAGAAAGCTTCTCAATAGGAGTAAACCTATAATGTATAGGAACTTTGACAATTCTCCATGATGCTTCACACGCAGATACATACCTTCAAGTAAAGAACTTGATAGATTAGTACAAAACCAAGTACAAACTTACTAAACTAACTATATTAAAAAAACAAATTATCTATTAAAACAGACCTGCAATCAAAGTAATTTTTTATCTCATTCTTTTTCTGAACTCCGTCATTAGATTTAGAAGTTCTAGTGTTATTATTTTCTGGCTCAACAGCAACACTAACACGATCAGGCCCTTTATTAATATACTTGAATAAGTATTTAACAGAACCAGATTGGTTGCACCACTCAACATTAATATGAGCTTTATACCTCAACAACAACTGTCTATTATAAGGATAACATATTTGCTGTCACATTTAAAGCCATTCTTCTCAACAAAAGCACATGTTTCCCTTCTCCTATAAACCGGAAATCCTTCCTTATCAACTTTAGTTTCTGCAATATGAGCTCTTAGATAGAATTTAGAACACTTTCCATCTATCATACACGGTGAACTAAGGTTAATAGCTCAACATGGTCCATGAATCATTGTCTCCTTAACCACATTATAAAGCTCAAAATCTTTATCTTTTTCTGGAATTTCAGCATATATAATCTTATCAATATCCTCAGATTTTGCAAACTTACATGTTGGATGCATGAACAATAGTATATGAGCATAAGGAAGATCACGCTTCTGAAACTCAACAGTATACATACCTGCATTTAACGATACAAAAAATATTCTTATTAGATTCAAATAGTCAAAGTATAAATATGTAAATAAGTTTAATAAGTAAAAAACTTACAACTAACAGTCTTCCCCAACATTTTTTTCTTAGTCAAATCATCTATCAAAGAATCAAGCTTCATCTTGAACATCATACATATAATGTCTAGCCTGTCTTCTGACTTTAAACCACGCTTCTCCAAATATCTAGTAATCTCATGCCATTTTGGATTACATGTGAATGTAATGAATAAATCTGGAAATCCAAAATATTTGCAAATAGACATGGCATCTAAGTAATTTTGTCTCATGTATCTAGGACCACCAGTGAAAGTAGTTGGTAACAAAACACGACTGCCTTGATTTCCCATATCAACATTTCCATTGTTAGCAGCATCTTGAATTGAATCATAGTTCTGTGACCTTAAGCTGGATTGATTAAACTTCATATTACCAAGTTTATTAGACTCTATCGCAGTATAAGCATCGACCAAAAGTTGTTGGAATAACCTTTTAGAGCTCAGAATTATGTGTGGCTCATTCTTTCTCTCTTGAATGCGTAATGCAAAAAACTCTCTTAAACTTATAGTCTCCATTTTCTTGTTATTGTTCAACCCTGTAAATCCCTTCTGAATTCCAAGTCTAAATCCATCTTTACCAAAAGGAAACAATAGAGGATATTGAAGTGGAAGATAACAGGGTTGTGTTTCACTTATTCTTTGCAATTTCCCACCCTTTTCTTGCACTATTATATCCCTATCAGACATTTGAAGATTAAAATCCCCTGGAATCAAAGCTGCAACTTCAGATCTTGTAGGGATGTTATAAGTTCTTGCATCTTTAAAACGGTCATTAATGATCCTCAAATGAAAAGTTTCACCAGAAACAATATCAAATCTGTCTCTAGCCATCCTGAAATTGCCAACATAAGAATTTACAGAGTCCAACATTTTCATAATGGATTCTATAAGCTCTGACCTTAACTTCTGGCTCTTTGTAATTTTTTTTAGGAGTTTTTCCTTTGTTTTAATTAAAATAAGAAATGCATAACATATCTCAGAAAGTAAATGATTAAATATGTAAATATAGAGAGCAATATATATATTAAGACTTACTGAAAATGTATACCTCATGATTGTACTCCTGTTCGAGACTTCATTTTCAGTGTCAACAATATAGAGTTGTGAAAATTTAGGATATTCACCATCAGCTAGCTTCACACTACCCGTTAAATGATAATTCTCTCCATAACTGAAACATTTGTGGTCCTCGTCCCTTTGCAAGACACTTATCAACTTTGTCACCAAGAGACTTAAAAGAGAAAATCATATTATATTCTCTTATGTTTTCTGTAAAGTACTTGCAAAATTTATCATCGTGAGTGAGTAGATACAACAATAAAGTTGGTGGTGGTTTTAAAAATGGCAATTTGACCTGCCCTTGCATACAACGTAGTGAGAATATAAGAATCTTGACTTTTCTTTGTTTGTTAATATGCTCACCAAACCACATTATAGCACCACATTTGTTGCATGTATAAACATGATCACCATTTTCCAAGTAGTATGTAAGTTAAAAAGTTATCAAATTGTTATTGGCATATATAATTTATACAATCTTCAACATATTATATGATAATTTAATCATCAACTATAACTTAATATACCAAATTTGTCAGATTTTTCTTTTTTTTATCTGAAAGATTGACTGAACACACATCTGCAAAAACTTTCTGAAAACTTTTGGCTACCATTGACAAAACTTCCTTTCTTTTAAGTTCTTCATCTTTGAGATTTGGAACTTCAAATGAACAATCTGATTCATCTGATGTACAATCTTGACTGCTACAATCAAATACTTGTTCCTCACATCCTTCTCTATCACCTATACATTTTAAAAAGAAAAGTATAATAAAGATAATCGATATAGTATCCAGAACACTTCAATGGAAATATTGAATACCTTCATCTGATGATTGTGAATTGCTATCTGAATGCAGTATATCATGGTTTGAAGATTCATTGTCACTGCTGTGAGATGCAAGGGGTATGCTTCTGTATCAGTATATGATAGTAAGTTTCTAATATCTCTTATTATACTACTTTTTGATGTTCCAGAGTTTCTGTAAATAAGACTGTCACCATAACTTGAAGGAGCATCTTTGATAAAAAAGTATATTTAAATCAAAACTGAATCAAACTTCAAAAATCAATCCAGTCAGAAATAACTTACATGAATGAAAGTATGGTTGATTTTTATCAATAGTAATTGCTGAATTAACCCTGAATCCTTGCTAGCGGTTACAAATGCATGTTTATTTCCTTATAAAACATTAATATGCTTATGTGATTGAATTGTTTGCATAGAATTTGTAACATCCTCCAAAATTTTTCTGAAAACTGAATGAACAGGTATAGTTCTGGGATCATTCTCTTGATCAGAATGTGCTGCATTCATCCTCAAAATTTCTTTATTGTTACACATCATTTTTGGCAAAGGATGATCAGAATCATTGAGATTCTTGTAAGGTCACCATTTTCTCTTCATTCTGCAATCTGAAATAAAACTCATTGATTTATGAACATAGTAATTAATGACTTTAAAATATTATAATTTTAGAATGAAAACCAAATAATGCCTGAAGATACATAAATACTAAGAATAAAATACCTTCAAGAAACGTATGAAACTTTATTCTTCAAATGTATCTTCAACCTCTAAATTGTAGATGCATAATGTCTAGAGTTTAGTAATGTCATGTTACCAATAATCTACTTATATAATATCTTGAAGATTTGAATAGTTAGACTATATATATATATATTAGTAGAATAACTTAAAAGATATGCAACTAACACATATATAATATTCCACATATATAGTAGTTGAGATTATATAAGGAAAATCAAATATATTAAATCTAATAAAAAAAGAATTCTATAAAGTACATAATAGTTATTACTTGTTAAAAAAACACATGGTTACTCTATAGTATCAGTTACAGTACGCACACTACATTTAATTAATATTTAATATAAAAAATTATATTAATAAAAAAATAACATCAATATGTCAAGTCCTTTCACATTAGTCTTCTAAACAATCATGAAATGTGCATAAAAGAGATCTTTTGTGCACAAATCTTTGTAGCAGATTTTTTACATGTAACCTTTTTACATACACTAAACAAATTTAGTCTTTATGTAATAACATGCAATAAGAATCGGTTTTTCAACCAATACTAAGTGTGTAGTTTTTGTTCAAATTAAAAAAACCTCTCATCCTTCTAATGGACCCAGTCTCTCTTATTTATGAAATAATAAACTCTTTAAGAACATATTGGTGTATCAAAGGAAAGATCATTCAATTATGGAAAGACAAAGGTCCTCTGGCTGGTGAAAGAATTGAATTCATAATAGCAGATGATGCGGTAAGTCATATATTCCACTTTTACTTCTGTTTTTATGCTCTATAAAATCTTTTGACATTGCTACAATATAAAAATTAATACATGCTCTATTTTGATCTCTTTTGAACAGAATTAGGAATCTAGAATCCAAGCAACTGTTGTTTGTCTTTGCTTTGACAAAGTTCCTTTTGACATCAAAGAAGGAGACTGTGTGGAGCTCAAAAACTTCATAGTTAGCAATGCTCTTTCTGTGTGGCCAAACACAGACCACGCCTGTCACATCTACTTCAATTTTTCAACAATCATCAGGAAAATCGAAAGCTTCGTAGACATACCAATCTATAACTTTGGTCAGTCTTAAATGCAACTGAAGAAGAAAATGACCAAATTGGTAATATCTATGAAACTACTCCCCTTTTTACTTCTCTACACTTCAGAATATAACTCTCATGTCTTTAACTTTTATACACTAATGTATATAATTTCAATTTCATTATATGTTAGTTGACATCATTGGCGGAGTAGTAAGTGTGAGTGAACAAAGAAGCATATGTGTCTACACAGACCTAGAAGTATGGGCTCCAGAGAACAGAATCCTCACTTTCAAGCAAGAGATGAAGTGTAAGTCTCATTTAGTTTATTATATATTGCATTTGTTCTAAAATAGACAAACATATGAACTGAAAATAAATATCTATGCTATTAAATTTGGAAACTGTCTTTTTTTTACAATGCATGTAATTTCTTTATCATATAAGTATGTTTAAAAGTATACTAAGTTAACAATGCATGCTAATTCTTAATAATATTCATTATGTATAACCACTTACATAGACATTCAATGAGAATATGGTACATTTTATTATAGCATTTTCTAATCTCTTTTTTGTTTACAGTTCCATTTTACGATTATAAACTGATAATATTTTTTTACTTTATTGAAAGAGGACATGAATTAATGTGCACTGCTCATGGTAGAACTATCATCGATTTATATAAGCAATGGCAAAAGGTTCGTCATCCAAGCCATTGTTACGATTGTCTCAAACGAAACCACAAAGAAAAGGCAGTTTTTTGTATGCTAAGGTTTTGGAGGATCATCAAACATGGAGGTCAATATAATCTTCTACTGTTACATTTATATAATAACTAATATTTAGTTTTGATTTATCATATTATTAATTAATCTTAATTTTTTTTTGCATAGATGATTACTTGAGAATCAGCAATGGTCTGGTAATATTGAATTTCAGTTTAATCTTGATATACCTGAAATGGAAGAGCTAAGAATCATGTAAGACAAACAATATACTCATACTTATATATATAATATAAAAGTATATTACTATTGAACACAAATTAACTTTGAATTTGAAAATCCAATAAACTGCAGGGAAGACTATACATCAAACATCTTACCAAAACCAGAAGATCATGTGGACATGTGGAGGTTTGAGTTGCCCAAAGATAATGAAGATTAAAATCATTAAGCTTAGGTAACTTTCCTAATCATGTATGTAATTTGTATTATAAGTGAATAGTATAAATAAAAATAAATTAGATTATTGGTATAACTAATAGTATACATATGCTAAGTTCTAAAACGAAGCTATATTGTCATATATACATTACTTATGTAGATTATCTAAACCTAAATAGTATTATTATAATAGTATATATGATAACTTATTAAACATAACTAATTTAAAATTGTACTGAAACTTGTTGAGTTTATTAAAGCAAAATTAAAAGAGAATTACCAAATGTCAAACTTAAAAAAAAAGAACCAAATGTCAAACTTAAAAGAAAAAAGAACCAAATGTCAAAATGAAACCAGTAAATTAACTAAAAAAAAACATTGTAGCTTATTCTTAACACAGAACATAAAAAACATTTCCATCAATTCTTAACATCTCCTGATTTGGTTTCTGACCCACATTGCTTCTTGGTCGATGATGATTCATCTTCCTTATCCGAAGAACATTGTTCCTTACGTTTGGAGAAAGTGGACTGTGGAGTTGAAAAACTTTCTATATGATCTCCATTGATATTGGTTAACATGAACTGCTCCTGTTATAATTTAAAAAATTTAATAAGTGTTATTTAAATATTAATCAAAATATATATTAGTTAAGAATAGTTCCTATTATCTGCTCAACAGAATCAATAGCAGAACTGTTAGACTGAAACTCAGAATCTTCATGAGATTCAATATCACGATCCTTATCTAAGCTCACCTTAGACACCTTGAAAGTGTCATTTCCTTTGAAAAATTCTCCTTTTCAATGTTCACAACAAATTGAAAAGTCTTCCCAACTATATTAGTAATAGCAAGTGGCAACGAAGTTGGATTTTCAATATGTTCATAAAAGTTAAATAAATTATTTTAAAAGCTTTATAAATGATAAAGATATATTTATAACCTCAATACAAAAAAAACCTCATTGAGTTTGTCATCCAATATATCAGATGCAGATTGGCAAACAATATCCATGACAGGTTTGTCAAACAAAATTAATTTTACTTCAGATGTCTGATCCATAACACACACATGAAGTTTAAACCTGAAATTTTTTATTATAAGTAGTATTCAATATTATAAACTTTAAAATATGAAATAGTTATTAATCAATATACTTAATATTAATAGTATACATCAAACATTACCTTGGAACAATGTTTATAACATTTTTTCCACACTCACACCAAAATGTGTCTATTTTAGTTTTCGATTGAGGTTCATTCTCTTTTTTTGGAACTCTGAAAACTATTTTATCACACTTTCGACAACAAAAATAGTACCATGTCCAATATGTATCAATAACCATTATTGTGCATATTATTTTGCATCTACCAACCTAAGAAATAAGAAAATTTAAAAGAATTGACGAATTTACTATGTGAAAATGGTATGTTTGTTTTAATAAAAAAACTAAAATATGATTAAATATATATTATTTTTTGAAAAACCTCAATAGAATCAATTAACTCCTGGATTAATTTCATAGGAACTCCATCAAAATAATCCTCTCTAAAGAGAACCAAATCTTGCTTTGGTTTGCTCTCTAGTGTGGTTAAACACATTCCATCATTTGGTAAACTAAATGAAAAATTTAAAATAAATAATAAATTAGTATTCGTCGATAAAATATTTAGATATGGTTTCTATTTTTATGCTTATTGTTCTTTGAAATCGGTAATTTCAGGGATATCTGGATTAATTAAAATTTGAGAAGTGTCAAATGCATTAGTTATTTGCAAATCACCTGCATTTATAATAGAAATTATGTATAGATTTTAAAAAAGATTAAAGTAAAATTCTATAAAAAACATGTAAATAATAATTACCCATGAAGTTATTAATCTTAGCAAACCGAATAAGAACAATCACTTTGTCATTGTTGTCTTTGCTAACAACATTAAACAATGTGTCAACAAATTTTTCCCACAACGTAAAAGATAGACGCTCATCACTAAAAATTAAAAAACGTAAATTAAATTAAAAATAAACATCATCAAATAAGAAAAATAATTGATCGTGAATTAAAAATTATAACCTTGTATCTCTTATCTCAAACTCAACCTTCTTCGTGTTTTTTTGATTCACTTCAAGTTCTTTCATTTCACCAACGTTGACAATTTGTCCAACAATATCTTTAAAAATGGAAAAAGTATGTAAATCATCAAATAATATCTAAATAATATACGATATACTTTTTAAATATATGATATATTACTAACAAATACAAATGCGATTTATGAATACCTATCAAATAAAAAGCATTCAATGAACCATTTAAAACATGTTTAAAATTAGCCAACTTCAAATAAAAATCATTAGACTTTGATGGACATCGACTAATTATAGTGATGTTCATAAAAGTCATTTTGAAATCATGCATCGTGGGCCTAAACTGGCCCGATGGTTTTGTCAAGGAAAAATTCTCGACAATTCTCCATTCTCCAACATATATAGATTTTTGAAATCTTAATATCTGAGGTCTCTTGATGGAAGCATGGATAAGAGTAACCTACAAAATTAAAGACTTGTTAATATGATACATCTCTATATTAAAACTTACAAATGCGGATCAAAATTTATAAATACTTACAAATTCATCAGAAAGAACCATATCAAGGGATTCACCAACTTGATTTGCGTATTGTCTCCAGGAATGCAAGATCTTTACTTGGACTCGTCATGCTGTTTTAAAAGGTTTAACACTCTTCATAGGAGTAAACCGTTTGTTGTTGTAGCCATTTGAAAGACTATTTTCTTAATTTGCTTGTAATCGAAACTTTTAATGTGTGTTAACCTTATGGACTCTATGTTATGGTATTTATATGGGTTTGTCATATTTTCGTGAGTAACAAATAGATAGAGCATAAAATACGAACATTCCAGTTGATACTAACCAAAAGATTGTATCTTCAATATATATGAATAAAAAATTCAACTAAAATATTGTTAAGATTACAGTTGATATATCAAACAGTTATTCGATTAGTTTTCTTTTGGATTTAAAAGGTAAAAAAATTCAATAAATTTTAAATAATTTACCGTAACTACCCTAAAGTAGTTTTTTTTGTTCTTTGAATAATTAATCTCTAACGGCACATATTGTAAATCACACATCATGCTAAGATTATTTACTTAAGAATGATTCTCAAATAATAGTATAGAGATTTACAACATTAAGCTGTGCAATAATTTTATATTAATAAAATATGATCTCGCGCATTTGTGCGGGTTAAATCCTAGTTACATAACAAAAGAGAAGACAAAGATAAGCACGACGAATAACAATGATATTACATGTTCTGTTTTTTTAATATTTTCCTATGTGATAGTTTTGTCCAAAGTTAATTTTACTTGCTTTTTCTTTTTTTATTCACAGTAACGGCTTAACTGGAACACAACTTGATCATGAAGGAAATTCTTGACCAAAAAGATGAACTATTAATTATTTTAGATTTCGGTTCAATTTCCATTTGTGTTTTTCTTTTCTAGTGAGAGATATAATGGACTTATGTGTGTGGGCTTTTGATTCAAACACTCCCTTTATTACGGTTTCTTCTTGACACACATCTGCTACAAGCGTTGGCTCATCTGCAAACTGACACAGACCATCTGTCACAGTCATCGGTACATGTACTGCATCACAGACTGGTTCTGAGTCTTTCTGAATCCATCCGTCCTCATCTATATCAACGATTCTATCAACAACTACAACAACATCAACAACATCTTCAATTGCCTTCCAAAATTCTGAACCATCTTGTGCTTCAGAGAATGGAAATTTTCCTTCAACAAATGTAATATCTCTAGAGAAAAATAGTTATCTAGTATCTAAATCGAATAAAGTCCACTCCTTCTTTACATAGGGATAACCAATAAAGACACACTTTCTACTTCGACTAGCAAACTTATCTCCATCTCGCTTTTGATTATGAGCGTATGCAAGACATCCAAAGATCTGTATCTCGCTGCTATACTTCAGAGTTTCTCCAAAAATGATCTCATACAGACTTTTCTCATGGTGAAGCTCACTTGGCGTTCGATTGATCAGATACGCATCACTTAGGACACATTGTCCCCAAAATCTTATCGGAAGGTTTGCTTCAAACCTCAATGCTCTCGCCACATTCAATATATGACGATGTTTTCGCTCAACTCTTCTATTTTACTGAGGAGTACCCACACACGATGTCTGATATATAATCCCCATTTTTCTGAAGTAGTCTTTCATCTTCAAGAATTCACTACCATTATCACTTCGTACTATCTTCACGCGCTTGTCAAAATGTCTCTGTATTAGTGCAAAAAACTCCATAATTTTTCTTTCAACTTGAATCTTGTCAACCAAGAGAAATACCCACACGCCTCTAGAATAATCGTCCACAATAGTGAGGAAGTAAAAATATCCATACATACTTTGTGTCTGATATGGGTCCCATAAATCACAATGTGTCATCTCGAAGCACTCCTTGCTTTTATTAGAACTTGAGGAGAATTCGCTTCGATATTGTTTAGCACGAAAGCATATATCACAATCTGTTACACCAATACCACTCTTATCAACCCCATATAGCTTCCTAATCACCTTTTTCGAAGCATGTCCCATTCTCTTATTCCACACTTCTAATGATTCTGCCTGACGCACTTTTCGGGTATGGTTTTAAACAATGTAGAACTGATTACTCACTATTCTCATTGGTGAATTCTCAGGTTCAGTTGCATGTGCTAGTGTATGTTGAAGATCTCGTTGTGACAAGGAATTCTCTTGAGGTTATTCAGAAGTGTAAAACATATTTAAGTGATTGTTTCCATATGAAGGACTTAAGGAAGTTGAAGTACTTTCTTGGGATAGAAGTTGCGCGTAGTGTAGAGGGTATCTATCTGTCACAGAAGAAGTATGTTCTTGACATAATTGCTGATGTAGGATTTCTTGGTGGTATACCTGTCGAGTTTCCGATGGAACCCAACCATCAGTTGGGAAAGTCGAAGGAAAAGGTTCTGACTGATCCAGAAAAGTATAGAAGACTCGTTGGGAGGTTGATTTATCTGTCTGCGACAAGTCCAAATAATGCTTACTCTGTTCATATCCTGTCGCAGTTCATGCATGAACCACGAGAGGATCATTGGTCTGCTGCATTACGGGTTGTTCGTTACTTGAAAGGATATTCGAGTCTTAGAATCCTATTGAAAGCTGAATGTAAATTTCATCTTACAGCTTGGTGTGATTTAGATTGAGATATGTCCTATTACGCGAAGATCATTGAATGGATGGCTGATACAGTTAAGATCTTCTCCTGTATCATGGAAGTCAAAGAAACAGGATGTAGTATCGCTTTCTTCAGCTGAAGCAGAGTATAGAGTTATGGTTGTTGCATTGAAAGAGTTGAAGTGGATCAAAGGTGTGCTAGGATTTATGGGTATTGTGCACTCTGGTGCAATGGATTTATATTGTTATAGTAAATTTTCCCTTCACATTACAGTCAATCCGGTGTTTCATGAGAGGACAAAACATGTCGAGAGTGACTGTTACTTTATCAGAGATGATATTCAAGCTGGGATACTACTGATGGCTCAGGTTTTCACACAAGAAATCACTGCAAGCGTACAGTTAAGTACGTTGTAGTGGTACGGGTATCGAATCCACAAAGACCAATGTGTGCAAAGAACTATTAGACCAAATACAGGCTAAGGCGGAAAAGTAAATTTGGAAAGAGGAAACTAAATTCAAAATCAAAGGAAACAAGTAAGTAAACTGATATATTCGTGTTTTTACTAACTTCTTTAGTGGTTTTCAAACATTTTTTAGGTTTTTCGGAGTTTTTTCTTTGGTGTTTCAGGTGTTTTAGGTGCTAGGATACGTTCAAAGGAAATGTGATGATTCTGGAGGGTTTCGGAAGGCTTTTGATGAAGAAGCGAAGAATTCAAATTGAAGAAGCTTGGATCGATCGATCACCCCAAGTGGATCGATCGATCGGTCCCGATTTCACTTTGTGATCGATCGATCCATAGGAGTGATCGATCGACCATCCCTCCTGACGAAAAAAATAATTAATTTTCCTTTTTCTGATTTCCTAATTTTGGGGAAAAAAATCCTGAAACACAAAAAAAG
>OVAN01013565.1:0-12745 GCA_900406275.1 Anastatica hierochuntica
ATAAATATTTATATTTATCATACCTCATAAATTTTATGAAATTATCACATAAAAAATATTGATAAAATTTTAAAGCCCGCATTTAAAATATTTAAAAGTTGATCTCGTGGATTACTATGTTACCCTTAATGAACTATTTGATTAATAAAAAAAATTATTCATAAATTAATTTTTTAAAATAAAAATGAAAATAATAAATAAAAAACGAAATTAATAAAGAAAATATTTAAAAAATATTTATCTTAAAAAATCATGGTTATCCTTAATGAGTTATATAATATATTTGATATATTTGATTTTTTAATCAAAAAATAATATAGATATATATAATTCTAAATATGATATAAGATAAATATATCTTAAAATAAATTAATTTAAAAAGAAATTAACATTACTCAATAAATCAGTCATACTTTATATAAAATTTATTATATTTAAATAATTATTAAGATATTGTATATTTTGATTACTAAAAAACCATACGAAGTTATGAAATAATAAAGTGTCATATCTTCTACTTTTTGATAGCTATACAGAAAGTAAATTTACTAAATAATGAATTGATATTTGTAGTCATGAATAAAACAATTTAAAATTTAATATTATAATTTCTAGCGGGGTCAAATGTAAACATCTGTACAATATTCAATTTTATGTAAGATATGCTAAATGGAGTAATATAGTATCTAGGATTATATTTTTTGTGGGGTCGAATTTTAAAATATGTAAAATATTTATATCTTATACAGAATATGTCAAATAGAATGTGCACTAATTTATTTTAAAATTCATATAATAATTTGTATTGTCTAAATAAAAATCACATGATTCAAATTTTAAAAGTCGAAAATTTTAAGATATCATTTTTTAAACATCTAACTATATTGAAATAAACCAAAGTCAAAGAGTGTTTAAGTTTAAACATCAAAACAAAGGAAAACAAACAACACAAACTCACTTTTGGCCAATATCATATCAGTTGAAAATTTTGAAACTCGAAAATTTGAACATATCAAATCTAAAATTTAAAATTTTTTTAATGCCCGCATATTATGCGGACCAACTAACTAGTTTAAATAAAAATTTGAGTTGATCCAAATAAATGTATTTAATTTATGGTTGTTCATATTTTTTAATTTATTTGTAAGTTATGTCAGTTATTCATATCGAATTTTGATATCGACACAATCAAATTGATATGTAAGATAAATAGATTGCCATTTGATAATTTTAATAACTTTTAAGAGTTCGATGCTTTCATTAATATGAATATGCCTCATTATAAATTGGTTGATTGAAAAAACAATTCTTACATCTTCATATAATATCTTGACTATTTCAGCTATTTAAAAACATGGTCGAGAATTGATTTAGTAATAGTAAAATTTATAGTTTATTTATACAAGTTTACAAAACTAAATGTAATACGAATATATATGTGATATTCGTTGCGATTTTTGTTTTATGAGTAATGCTAAAATACCTAAATATCTAAGATCAATTTTAAATGCAATAACATTTTGAGTAATATTTCATATCATTATAAAATTATTTTCAATAGTTATTCCTCTTACATATGAAGTTGGGAAAAGTAATAATATTACAAAACCCTGGAAATTTTAATTTTGATATTCCTTTTAAATTGATTTTACTATTTTGTCTTTATTTCTTTTTTTTTGTTCACATGTGAGAAATGTTTTTGTAAAAAAACCCTTAGGATTAATTTTTTTCTCACTCTTCAAAATTTAATTAATCTCTCTCCTTTGGTTATTGTCTTAATCTTAAAAATTTCAAATGGACTAAAGCCTTGTTCGTTTTCACATCTA
This sequence comes from Anastatica hierochuntica, assembly GCA_900406275.1. Taxonomy (NCBI): domain Eukaryota; kingdom Viridiplantae; phylum Streptophyta; class Magnoliopsida; order Brassicales; family Brassicaceae; genus Anastatica; species Anastatica hierochuntica. The sequence continues at coordinate 1,827 of OVAN01013565.1, forward strand.
GATGTTGCATTTGGAAGTTGCATCCAGATGCTGCACTGGGATGCTGCATCTGAATGTTCGTTTTTGCATTTGGATTTGTATATGGATGCAACATCTAGATATAAGTTTGTTCATATGTGAATTTTTAATTGCATCAAAATGCATCTGATTAAGAATTATTATAATAGAAATTATTTTATGCTACTATTTTTAAAATCATATAAAACAATTATATAATTAATTAAAATTATATCTTCCAAACTATTTTTTTATAAAGTAGTTTTGGTTTTAGTGATTTTTGCACTTTAGGCAATTTATATAATTTTAGCGATTTTCACAGTTTCTATGATTTTTTGTGGTTTTTGCGATATTTAGCGATTTTAGCACGGTTTTATGCGGTTTTCGTGATCTTAAAATTTTTTTGCAGATTTAATGGTTTTTAAAATTTAGCTGTTTTGGCGATTTTAATGATTTTTACGATTTTAGCCATTTTGACGGTTTTAGTCAACAATTTTTGCAGTTTTTGCGATTATGGAGTTTTCGTGGTGTTCAAGATTTTCATGGTTTTGGTTATTTTTGGTTTTTGTGGATTTTTGTTTGCAGTTTTGGCGTTTTTGCGATTTTTTCCGATTTTAGTAGCTAGTGCGGTTTTCGTGGTTTTCACGGTTTTCGTGGTTTTTGTAAATTTCGTGATTTTTAATTTTTCCAGTTTTAGCATCGTGTGCGGTTTCATGATTTTTATGGTTTCCCGGTTTTTTGCGGTTTTCTCATTTTTTTCGGTTCTGGCAGTTTTTGCAACTTGTACGGTTATGGCGGTTTTTGTAGTTTGTTCGTTTTTGTAGTTATGACTGTTTTCACATCTTATGTGGTTTTCGTGATTTTCGCAGTTATAGCGGTTTTCGCGGTTTGGCGAATTATTGTTTTTTTTTGGTTTTTTGCGTTTTAAGCGGTTTTACCTGATTTTTCAATTAGCGGTTCTGGCGGCTTTTTGCGTTTTAAGTGGTTTTAACGGTTTTTCGGGTTTAGCGGTATTGGTAGTTCTTTTGTTTTTTTTGCGGTTTTAGTGATTTTCCATTTTTCGTGGTTTTAACGGGTTTTGCGGTTTTTTTATTTTAACAATTTTATCGATTTTTGTTGTTGTCACTGTTTTGAGGTTTTACGGTTTTAGCGGTTTAGCAGTTTTGACGATTTTAACAATATTTTAGTCTTTTAAATTTTGAGATGCTAAATTTGTATCTAGGCTTTATGTTTTGTAGCATCTCAAATCTGTGTAATTTTATATATAAGCATATCAAATATCTAGATATTGTATTTAAATATAAATTAATAAGGGTCAAACGAACAATATATGGAGCATTGCGAAAATGAACAAGGTGTATCTTTATTTTCCCTGCGGTCAAATAATAATTTTGATCATATGACCAGCGGTCAATCCTATTTAGATCCATTCCAAATAAATATGAACTAAATCTATCAAAACATCAAGAAAATCGATTGACAAAAACAAGTTAAAAAGAATTTTTTGTCACTTTGCTTATCTTTAAATTTTGGCCGACCATAATGTTACGTTGACTTTCAGTCTCTCCGACTTTTCTTAATAATCTATAAAGAGAAATTCGGTGAACTGACCGATTGACTAACAAATATTAATTTTATAGCATCTCCGAAAAAGCATACGGTTTCTATATTTTTATGACGATTTTGTCTTTTTCAGTTCGTAGACATGTTGCGACTAATAGACGATCTATTTAGCGTTTAACATAGTTTTTTCTTGTTTCAACTTTTTTGTAGATAGCTTATTCTCAAAATTTTGTTTTGTGATACTTTTAACATTACCAAATAAAATTATGAACCCCAATCACATCCCCCTTGGTGTTTGATTATTTGTGAAATTAATAGACACACGAAAATAGACAGTCTATCTTTTTTTTTTTGACACCAAAGGCTCTTCTATTACTCAAGAGACTTGAGGTGGTGCGGCAAGCCATACCGGAATAGAACAACCCACAAACGAAAAGATAGAAGTCTGTAATCTAGCTAACCTAGCTAAACGATCTGCTTCTGTATTCGACTGCCGTGGAACATAAATTAGCTTGAAAGATGGAAAAGACGCCTTCGCCCTCTCGAATTCCTGTAGCTCCGTCGCAAAGGTTGGGCACTCATCAGGCTTTACAATCATACTCAAAACATCCAAGCTGTCTGTACTGAAATCCTGGACCTCCGAATGAGCTGTCACGCTCTGCATTGCCCAAATCAAGGCTTCGATCTCCGAATGTAAAGGGGACAATCGCCGAAATTTATTGCAAGATCCCAGGAGGGTGCGATCTCCAGAGTCTCCAAGCAAAGCCCAACCCATCCCGCTATGAGTGTCTGACATCTTCTAGGATCCATCCACCAGGCAAATGTTACGCAAACATAAGGTTTGCGTAGCTAAATCCTGTGTTGGCGGCGAGGTCGGTAACTCACGAATCGCCTCCCACGCACGCCATTCAGATATAGCACGACTAAGAAGATCTGGAGCTTCCCGTGTAATCCCCTGAAACAGTCTCTCATTTCGCGCTTTCCATATAAACCATAATATCCAAGGATAGGATTCATGTTCATCGCGAAGCTGGCTACCCGTCGGCCAAAAAAGGTAAGCCAAACTACTATACACGCTGGAAGTTGGGAACACGCCTGGCTGTAAAAGCAAAGGCACTAAGGCCCAAACCTGGATCGTTGAAGGACACTCAAAAAAAGAATGGAAAATGGATTCCTCGGGAGCTCCACAGCGTGGAAAAAGATCCACACAAACCATCCCTCGCTGAACCAGATTCTTAGTCACAACCAGGTAACCAGACAACATTTGCCGCAGAAGGTGACGCATCTTGTGTAGAGCATCTACCGTCCAAGCAAAACTCTTTAGAGCGTTGAGACTCAGTTGTTCAACTTCCACCTCCTCCGAAGATAAAGCACTCGCAACCTTGTAACCAGACCGTACTGTAAACAGCCCAGATTTAGTAAACTGCCAGCAGAACTCATCCCTGTGGAATGATCGCGCAATAGATAAACTCCTTATGATCAGAATATCGTCAGGATCCACAACGGATGGGCGACTGGAACGCGCACCCTAGCTGGCCTAGCAGGGCTCGTCGGGATCCAAGAATCCTCCCACATACTGGTATTAAGACCAGAAAAAATCTTTTTACGCAATCCACGTAGAAGCAAAGCCTTCGAAGCTAGAATGCTCCGCCATCCATAAGAAGGTCGGTCCGTCTCCGGGGCTTAGAGCGGAGAAGAGTACTTGTAGTACCGACCCTTAAGAATCCTCGCAAGAAGGGAATTCGAGAATCTAATGAGACGCCACAACTGTTTGGCCAGAAGAGCCAAATTAAACTCATGAAGCGTGCGGAAACCTAAGCCTCCAACCTCTTTTGAAGCACATAACTTATCCCAAGTCGCCCATTGAATACCCCGTCGAGGAGGATCTGAGCTCCACCAGTATCGTGCTATCGCACTCGTAAGCTGATCACAGGTGTCAAGGGGCAATAAAAAACTCGACATAACATACGCCGACAAAGCTAAAGCAACTGCCTTGATCAAGACCTCCTTGCCACCCTTGGACAGCCACTTCGACGACCACATATTCACACGGCTTTGCAAGCGATCCCTAATGAAGGCAAAGACCTTACATTTAGAGCCGCTTAAATCTTTCGGAATACCTAAGTAGGTTCCCATCCCTCCTTCCGTCTGGATTCCCAAAATAGTCTTCAACTCCTGTCTGGCAGCGTCAGGAATCTTCTTACCAAACATAAGCGAAGACTTTTCCAGATTAACCTGCTGGCCCGAAGCCTTCCCATACACCTCTAGAATCCTCATTATCTCAAAACATTCCCAGGGCTCCGCCTTGCTAAAAAAGAGGCTATTGTCTGCAAACAGAAGGTGGGACACTGGAGGACTAGCTCTCGCTACTCGCATACCGGTTATGCGTCCCATCCACTCCGCCTCTCTTAGAAGGCCAGTGAGCACTTCCGTACACATTATGAAGATAAAAGGAGACAAAGGGTCCCCTTGTCTCAATCCTCGCGCATGCATAATATGGCCTCGCGGTTGGCCATTAATCAAAACTCGGTAAGACACCGACCGAACACACTGCATAATCCATCCAACCCATCTATCCGCGAACCCCATCTTTTGCATCACAGCCTCAACAAAATCTCATTCCGCGCGATCATAGGCTTTACTCATGTCTGACTTGATGGCCAAGCGGTTGCTTTGTCCTGCCGGGTTTGTTCGGAGACCATGAAACATCTCTTGAGCCACCAAAATATTATCCGTAATCAGCCGACCAGCGACAAAGGCCGACTGGGTCTCCGAGATAATGTGAGGTAAAACTCGTTTCAGTCTTTGGCACAACACTTTAGATATTATCTTATATGAGACATTACAAAGACTTATAGGTCGAAACTCCTTCATCTCCAAAGGCGTCTCCTTTTTCGGTATAAGACAAATGTTTGTCTCATTTAAACCAGGCACAATGGTGCCTTCCGCCAAGAAGCTGTTGACCACAGAAATCACATCTTGCTTTACCGTCTCCCAAAAATGCTGGTAAAAAAGCGCAGTCATCCCATCCGGACCCGGGGCCTTTTCCGGATGCATAGCAAACAACGCCTTCCGGACCTCCTCTTCCGACACCGGTCACGTTAGCTCTTCATTCATCGTCGTCGTAATCTTGTTTGGAATGACGTCCAAAACCCCCATCAATGGCTAGTTGTCCAGATGTCTGGAACAAATCACGAAAATAGCTTGTGGCAATGGCCACAATTCCTTCTTCCTGATCAACCGTCTCATCTCCCTCGTTTTTAAGTCGGACAATTTTATCGCGGGACCGTCTTTGCTTCGTGGACGCATGGAAAAAACTCGTATTTCGGTCCATTTCCTTAAGCCACAGAGATCTACTCTTTTGCTTCCAAAAGATCTCCTCACTCCTTAGAGCATCATGTAGTTCTGCTGTAGCGGAAGCTATTTCCTCCAACGAGGCAGCATCCGTCGTATGCAGATTGTCAACTCTATCTTTAAGCTCTTCAATAGTATGCGTCTCAGCTAACCGTTCATTCTTACTCCAGGAAACAATGGTTTTCCTGCAAGAGCTAATCTTTGCCCGAATATCCATCCTCTGAGGCATCGCATTCCAGCCATTTTTTATGAGGTCCACAAAACCCTCCTTCTGGATCAGGCGTTTATCAAAACGAAAGGCTTTCCGAAAGTGCAGAGGCCTTGAGAGGACGTTAGCCAGCACTGGCCTATGATCTGATCCCCACATCCTAAGGTATTGAACGTTAGAGTGTGTAAACCGCTCATGCCAATCTGCATTACCTAGAGGTCGGTCTAGACGACATCGCACACGAGTACGATTATTCCCTCTATTTCCCACCCAGGACATATGGTTCCCAGTGTAAGGAAATTCCTGCATCCCACAGTCTTGTATCATTTGACGAAAAGGAAGAAAAAGAGATTATGGGCGTAATCTTCCCCCTTGTTTCTCATCATTACTAACAATCTCATTAAAATCCCCCATCATGAACCATGGCCCATTGCGATCTAGTGAAATGTTAGCCAATTTATCCCAAACTAATTGTCGACGATCTTGGACTGGGTCTCCGTAAACAAAAGTAATAAAAACTTTAAAACCATCAAAAGTAGCTTCAACGTCCAACACACGGTTGTCCGAAAATAAAATAACAACATCAAAATCATTCATAGAAAATAAAGCTAAACCACCACTCGAGCCAAAGGGCTCAACGGTGTCTAGACGATCGTATCCGAGTTTGCGCTGCTGGTCAAGTAGCACTTCTCGCTTATTCTTCGTCTCCGAAAGGAATAGTAAACCAGGATGATACTTTTTATGTATCTCCTCTAGGCGTCGAACTGTGAGGACATTCCCAATCCCCCGACAGTTCCAACCTAAAATCCTCATTGATTCTTACTGGGTGGGTTCTGGGACCCCATCAGACCAGTTTTGCCAGAAGATTCATGCCGCCTATCTGTCTTTGAACTCTTACTCGAAGGAAGCAAGCTATGAGCAATGCGGTCCTTCCTAGAACTTAGACCCGCAATGGCGTGGTCTCGTTTCCGAGGAGATCCCCGACGGAGGATTTATTCCTTTTTCCCATGAATTGCTAAGTAAGGTTTATTTTGCATGGCCTTCCCCGGTGAAATATTCCTTTTGTGTTTCTTTAGACTAGGCTCCTTTCTCTTCAGCTCATCCTTTCGGACCACCTCTGTGTGCTTTTCCTCACGAGAAGAAAAGACAAGTGCGTTAGAAGAAGAGGCCTCGTGCGCCTATTTTGGTTTGTTCAACACCTTTAGTTTAGCCTGCTCAGCTTGTGCCCAATCCTCACCAAGTAAATCATCATCAACATCCAAAGCAACATCTTCCACCGCTTTTTGCTTTCTCCTTTGAGTCGGATTTCTCCTTGGACCTTTCCCCCATCTGAGTGGATTTGTGACCAGCAATAGGGTCCATCTTTCATATGGTAGGGAGCTCCTTTGTATTCGTCCCCACATGAGTGGTTCCACCATCAGCTTTACGAGCCGAAGACGAACTGCCAGGAACCAAAGGGCCCCTTGGCGTTGCAACTCCCATTGGACCAGCCTCCCTGTTTTGACATACTCTCTTCTCATTCCACAGTTGTTGCTCCCCCATGTCTCGCTCATACCTCCGTGAAGAGGTCCTGCGATAATCTGATTCTACAGTAGATACCTGTTGCCTTGTATACTGTTCAGAAGACCGCGAGTGTAAAGACACAGATCGCCCCAAGCTAAGGCTTGGCCTCCCACCAGATGAAGCATCCTGTCCGTGCCGATACACTCGACCAGAATAACGATCATGATGTGAGCTCGAGGCATAGTCTCTGCCCCTGTTTACGTGCTGCCTCTGGCTGTAACTAGAAGTGTGTCCAAGCCTCCCAGTAGAAACATCATCTGTGGCGTGGAGAGCACGTTTCATACCTCTGTTTCTAAGACTCACATAATTGATGGTCTCTTGCAAAGTTGAGTGTCTGGAGTCGCCCGCCAGCTCTCTACTCACGTGGATAGAGCCTCCAGTGCCACCTTCCAGATTAGGCTGGAGCCGCGAAAACACCCCAGCTTTAGCCGCTGGTTGACCATCATTCATGCCCAAAATTCTAGTGACCTCTTTAGCATCGCAATGGCTGCGCTCGTGTGACATAAGGCCACAACTCGAACAGTGCTTGAATAGCCGATCATACTGCAGCTTGACAGTGACCATATCCCCTTTGTCATTGATCAGCTTCCTGGAAAAACGCAATGGACGCCGACTGTCAAGTGCTACACGGATACGAGCATCTACTTCATTGACTTCGTGTTGTTTACACTAATCTTAAAAATAAAATTAGTCTATTGCCGTATTGTTTATACTATTTCAAATAGAAATTCTATTTATTGTTTTAGTTGAATCATATTTTTACCTTTTTAGTTAATTATATGGTTTAAAAATTGTGAGGTTAGTTTAATTTTCACATTCATTCCCTTATATAGTAGCAACTTTCAATATTTAATTAATTTGTTTGCGCTTATATGGAAGTTAAAATGTTGTAATAAATAGACGTTCTAAAAACATAGACTGTCTATTTTTGCGCGTACACAATCCCTTTCACGGTACAACATTTTCCGTGTGGGATTAGTTTAATTTTCACATTTATTCCCTTATATAGTAGCAATTTTCAATTTTTAATTAATTCTTTTGCGCTTATATGGAAGTTAAAATTTTGTAATAAATAGACGTTCTAAAAATATAGACCGTCTATTTTAGCGTGTACACAATTCTTTACATGTTACAACATTTTTCGTGTATTTGCAAAATATATATCCATTTCAAAAAATTCAAAATACATTAGGTCGGGAAAAAATCTACTTTTTTCGTGTATTTACAATTTCGTTTCGATATATGTATAAACATGTAGAGTTATTTGAAGTTTCGTGGGGGTGTAGGGGCAAAAGAGACAAATTACAAAAAAATGAAAGTGTTAGTTTCTTAATTAATTGGTTGGATATGTATATTGTGTAAATTTACCCATCTATAAATCATATCATTTGGCTTGCATTTGTTTTAGAGAAAATAACACTCAAAGGCAATTTTTTCAAAGATATTACACCAATAGGCACTTTTGCTCTCTTAGACACTTTTTAAATGATCAATTACTTTAATACCCTCAACTATCATCTCTCTTTCCTTCATTTTTTGTTGAGAATTTATGTTCTCTTTCTTCTCTCATCTTCTCCGTTTAATTTCATATCTCTTTATTTTTATTTCAATTTTTTTTCTTCCAACAATCTCTCTTCTTTCTTTTATTTTTGACATGAACTTTATTGAATATTTTATGATATACCAATTTTGCGTGTTTAGGATTCGGTGTTACTATTTGTGGTTTTAGTTATGATGACAAAAATCTGAAATCGAGAAGGAAATCGCGAAGGAGAAAGATGAATATATTTTTTTAATAAAAGATAAGGTTTATTTGTTCGACATAGGATGTACTAGGTCTGGTGGACGATTTTGCATAAAAAATGTGATGGATAATGTGTAGTGGACAAGGTTTCCGAAAAAATATAAATGAACATGTTGTTGTGGATGAGTTTATGGATGGCAAATCTTTGAAATCTCATCCAATTATATATGTTCAAGTGGATACGAAAACATGGACATCTATTTAACCACCACTGTCCACAAGAACTTGTTTACGTAAACTTATATTCATATTTTCAGTGTAAAAAGTAAAATTGTCCACAAAAATATGTCCACGTATGTTTTAGAAAACCAATGAAAAACTCTCAAATACGTAAAATAAAGTTGCTGTTAACGTTTCTATGATAAAAGTTGTCCATAAAAATACGTCCACGCGCATTTTTTGAAACGAATTAAAGATATATCTGGATTTTGTCCACAGATTTGTTGTCCACAAGGGTAAATTGGTATTATAGAAAAATGAACACTAAAAAAGTGCCTAAAAGTAAGGAAGTGCCTTTTAGTGTAATTTAAATTTTAAAAGTGCTTCTTTATGTTATCTTCTTTTTGTTTTATTTTAATTAAGAACAATTAAAGTAAAACAATGTTGAGTTTTCTAATGAACATTTTAAATTATAGTATGTTATATGTTACTTAAATAGGGGAACTAGTCATGTGCAGTTGGACTAAGTACCTTTCTATTGGACTACATACCTTCCGATCAGTGACTTATTCAGTAGCTATTTCTTGTTTTGTTGGTATAAATCCTTGAAACTAGGGATGGATACAAGAAAATACTTGATATTTTAGGATACTTGATATTTGACTTATTTTACAAAAATAATTAAAATTTGGATTTGATATCAGTCTTATCATTAAAGAGTACTTGTTCAAATATAACTTACTTGTAACTTTTTCCGTTTTATTATATGTTACTTGCGAGTACTTGCAAATATTTACGAGTTACCTGCTAAATTATATTGTATTAAAGGTGGACATGATAGTTTGTTTTATTTATTTTACTGTGGATGAGTACGAAAATTACTCTAAAACAAGTATCTCTATCTATTATAAAATCGAAGAAGAGAAAGAGACATGAAACTCTCCATCTGATTTATGTCTTATAAAAAATTAAACATATGTTATCTAGTGTTACACTTTCGAAAAATATATTTTCTTATGGTTCATGTGACATGTTCCAAGTGGTATATTTATATTCAATCACTACTTAAACAATATATCTGCAAGTATCTATCATTTAACATATAACATCAAGTCGGGAAACAAGTAACGAGTAATATCAAGCCAAGTAGCTAAATTTTTTATGATATTTGTTACTTGTCTTGTACTTGTAAATATCAAAATTATACGGTTTGATACTTGACTTGATGGTGACGAGTACTTAAAAAAATTAAAACGAGTACGGGACAAGTCACGAATACAAGGCGACCAGTAGAGTACTTGTGCCCAACTCTACTTAAAATCTTCATGCTTTTAAAAATTTAACTTAAGTGAATTATTAATAGGATATTATATATAGTCGGATCTAAACCATATCTTTTTGGCATTTAATAGCTAAAATCATTTACATGGTGAAAAAAAAAACAATTTACATCGGTTAAATTCTAGTCAATAAAATATGTAAGTGTACACAAATAAGATAAGAACTCGGACCATTGCTTTATTAATCTCAATGCAAGAAGTTTGGGTCCGTGACTACCAGAAATGCATTTTTGAAGGCGATAACATCACATTGGTGAACATTCTCCAAAAGAACTAACTACACTTTGGCCTCCATAACGTAATACACGAAGTTGAGTTTTGGCGTGAACGATTTCAAGAAGCTATTTTCAATTGGATTTCAAGAGGTTCGAACAAAGCGGCTGATAAAATCGCAAATAAACCTTTTCGTCGAATTTCCTCATTGTTCTTTAATTACATACCATTTGGTTTAGAGGATATTCTGTACGAGGATCAAACGAATTTTTAACATCAATATATAGACGTTAGAAAGAAAAAACTCGGACCGTTGCAATGACAATGACAATGTCTGGTTTTCTACCAAAAATACTTATGTTTTGTGCTTGGATATTCTATAATTAATGCCGATTCTGATTACCAAGTTGTGGTGATCATTTTCGTTTTCTAGAACTGTCTTTTTTAGGACATGGTCAGTAGCAGTTGCAAACTTGCAATACATCTTTACTTTAACTTATATGTCCTTTTTATATTACTTATCTAAACATATTTTTGGGTGAATTAGGGGAATAACAAAAAGTTTACATTATTTAAGAAATTAACCATTACTTTTCTTAAGAAACTAATAGTAGATTAATGGGGAAAAACCAAATTTTCTCTTAAGCCATGATGAGAAAGAAAATAAAAAATTTGGAGAGGGATAAAATGAGGATATATATATATATATATATATATA
>OVAN01013566.1:0-12744 GCA_900406275.1 Anastatica hierochuntica
TTCGGTGCTTGAAATCCACTCCAAATGCGTTGTTTTAGTCCATTCAAGCTCTGTTCCTGTAAAAACACTAAAGAACGAAAAACCGCGCAAAAACGTTCCGAATACCTACTAAAAACCGTAATTCTCGAATGAAAACCGTAATAAAAACCGACAAAATANTTGAACCAGATGATTCGCCTAAGGTATTTTCTGGATCAAGCTGCTCCTCGGCTTTGGGTTCCTCATGTTTGAGCTGTTCGTCCGCGTGCTTTAGGACCTCTTGGTCGTTGGCCATGATCACATCATAACGAGTGGAATAAAAGTTAGTGGAATAATGATAATGAGAGAAAAAATGAATGAAAGGAATAATCGCAAAGTTAGTGGTAGCTATTTAGAGGAATATAGAGGAATAGAAGAAGCTAATATTAAATATGTTAATACTAGTTCAATAATTATGAAAATATATTTGACAGAAAATATAGACTAATAAATTTTAATTTTATTCTAAAGTTTTTTAAAGGTAAACTAATATCGATGATGAGACCTATGCCTCTCTAACCACATTTGCTCTACAATTTTATCACAAACTATTTTCACATAAGTTTCGGCTTTTGTTTCTTCTTCCACACCAACAATTTGATCATCATTTACGTCGTCATTGACATTATGTTGTCCATGTAAATCAGTTCTTGAATCTGCCTCCTCAAAATCAATGTCTTTAATATTGTTCATGCGAATGAAGTTGTGAAGTCCCATCGTCGCAAATATAACACGTCTTTGTATTGCGATGTTAAATATTGGACTCTCGTTTAAAACCCTCCATTTTTTTAAACTCTGAATGCTCGTTCTATAACTGAATGAAGAGATGCATGTCATTTGTTAAAAATCTCTTTGTTGTTTTTTGGTGGTTCACCATTTAAAAACTCTGGTAGATGATATTGTATGCCATAATTAATTTGTTTTCTGTATGGAGCTAAATATCCACGTCTATTGGAATATCCAAAATCTACAAGATAGTACTTACCTTCTAGTGGTTTAGGAAACATAGAATCATCTCTAATGGTTGTTGCCAATATCCGTGCGTCATAAACTGATCCGGCCATGCCAACAAAACAATATATGAAAAGCATGTTGAGATCACACATGACCAAAACATTGAGACTTGAATTTCTTTTTCGATTAATAAATCGAATGGATTTGTGTCCTGGAGTCACCATAACAAGTACATGTGTTCCGTTTAATGCCTCAATAAATTCACTAAAAGCAGGTCAAAACCGTGTATCTCCTTCTAAACAGATTGATAAAGGTTCAAGTTCTTGGATTGTTCTTGGTCGAATGTAATCTACAACCATTTTTTCCATTGCTTCAAGAACTTCATGACAATATGACATAGATTGAACTCACGTTAATTTATTTATTTTATTTACAGTAAATTATATATTTTCTATAAATAATTAAAAAAAAAGTTATTTATTGTACGGTAATGAACTAATTTTTTTTAACCAATATTACTGCATTAAAAAAATAATTTTTATTATATATACCATTTTATATTAATAATATTTAAATCTATATTGACATTGTAAAATAAAAATTGGATCGTCTTTATTTAACATACCGATCTTTCGCGATTGGCATTAGCTTCTTCAAGTTTGTCTTTCCGCTTAAGTCGTCCTCCATTACTTGATTCACCATTATTGCCATTTTCGCTTTTCATATTCCTTATTAAAAAAAGTTTCTATAAATATACAATTTCAACAACACCAAAATTTAAAATCAACCTCATTATTTCATTCAACATAATAATTATAAGCAGAACGTTAGCCATGAATAATTAATGAAAGATAATATGATTCAGTTGGTAATCCATATACCAAAAAAATATTTAAGCCATGCATAATAAAAGTGTCTAATGAAATAAATGATGAATTTAAGCATTGTATCACAAATGAATAAAATATTTTTAATAGATTTGGTAGACTAACTAAACAATTTATCAACTTCAACCAAACTCTAGAAATCTTTACCTTTCACTCATGGTTTAAGTTTTTTGAAAGAAGAAAATGTAGCTCATAGTGAAAAACAATGATTACTATAATAGTGTATTTATAGGAAAGTTGCCATCTAATTTTGTTTCATATTATTAAAGGTATTTTTAAATTATTCAAAATAAAATCTGTATATTTGAAAAAATTATCTAATTTGTTATTGTTGATTTCTTTCTTTTTAAAGAAAATTTTTTGACCATTTCAAGGAAATATCTTGTGAATTGTAAAACAATTTTAATAAATAAAATGTTTTGAATATTCCAAAGGAAGATTTTACGATTTGTAAAACAATTTTAGTAAATAAAATATTTTAAATATTCCTATATAGTTGATTTTATAAAACGAAAACGTTTTGACCATTTCAAGGATATATTTTACAAATTGTAAAATAATTTTGTTGATTTTTTTAAAAGGAAAATGTTTTGACCGTTTCAAAAAAAATATTTTACGACTGGTAAAATAATTTTTGATAATAAAATGTTTTAAATAGTCCTATATTTTAGTAAAATGTTTTAGTAAACAATTTTAATTGTAAAAAAATTTTCAAAGAAATGTTTTGAACATTCCTATAATTTTGCAAAAATATTTTGAAATAAAATGAATTAACAAAAATATATAAAAAAATGTTATTTGTTATGCTCATTGTTCTTCTATGGGGAGAGAGTACCGAATTTTGGGAGTAAATTTCTAAAATAGATACTTTTATATGCCTTAATTCTCAAAACAGATACTTTTCTACACCTAGATACTTTTTATGTACTTTAAAAACAATAAACCCCTTTATACCCCTCACGAATTCTTTCTCTTCTTTAATTCAATTGTTCCCTCACATATTCTCTCTTCCATTATTCTTTTACATGTTCTCTCTTTTCTTTAACTATTTCTTTAACTCAAATGTTTTTTTTTGTGTACCTTATAATACGATTCATTTTTTTTTTCAAATTTCTCATCAAGTAAAAATCAAAACACGCGTGGATGCAAAATTCATGGACAAGAGAATCATGAATATATTCAAAATTAATTTCATTGTTCCTTCACATGTTCTCTCTCTTATTTAATTTCATTGTTCTCTTACATATTCTCTCTATTCTTTAACTCTTTCTTTAATCCACACATTGTTTTGTGTACTTTATAATATTATTTATTTTTTATTATTTCCAAATTTCTCATCAAGTAAAAATCAAAACACGCATGTACGCAAAATTCATGGACAAGACAATCATGGACAAATTCAAAAATCAATGTAAACTTAATGTGTCTCATAATTTAGTTTATATATCACGTCATCCCATATGTGATTGTGGATACAATCACATTTTATATATAAATGTGTTAGTTTAAATTATGTATCCATATAAACATTTTAAGTATACAAATTTTATTACAATTATCTAGCCGATGTGTTTTGTTACACGTCCACTAAAGCTTGTCCAATAACATAAACTACTCATACAAAACTTAATCACAGAACAATATTTATACAAATATGTATCCACGAAACCATAATCGTCGTCAAAGTCTTCCACGAAATCATGTCCATTGATACATCATCACATTGGAGAAAAAATTGTGAATAGCATATAAAACAATGTTAATCATGATCAGAACGAAATGGTAACCACGTTCATTATACAAAAATTACTACAACTATCTATTTAGTGTGTTGTTATGTGTCCACTAAAACTTTTCATGTACATTTTATTCATAGAAAATTTAATCACACAACAACATTTATTCAAATATGTATTCACGAAAATCATATTCATTAATTAATTTCTCCACGAAATCTTGTCCATTGATACATCATCACATTGGACAAAAATCATGAATAACATATGAAGCAATGTCAATCATGATCGAAACGAAATGGTAACCACGTTCATTATACAAAAATTACTACAACTATCTATTTAGCGTGTTGTTATGTGTCCACTAAAACTTGTCATTTACAATTTTTCATAGAAGATTTGATCACACAACAACGTTTATTGAAATATGTATCCACGGAAACTATATTCATTAGTTAATTTGTCCACGAAATCATGTCCACTTATTGATGCAACCTTGAGAACTCTAGGTTGTTTTAATCCTTGAATCTTCTAAAAAAGAGAACTGAATTTTTCTGTTTGTTTTTGTGTGTTTATTTTCTGTGGATTTATGGGATAGAATTTGATGGGATGATGAGATGAAGGATAGAAGTATCTTTAGATCGGGTGAATAAACTCCCTTTTTGTTCTTAAAGACAAAAGCTGTAGAGAATGAACTCTGTAGCAAGCTGAGTCTTCTGGATATACACACTAGAAGGTTGTAAAGAGAGATATGACACACTCAATTCACGAAAAAGATAGAGAGAAAACTTCTCTTTTGAAGGAGGAGGGGATGATGCAACATGGATCAGCAGTGACATAAAAGGATCCAGAAACATCATGTCCATGAGCATTAGGTATGTTGGACCAAGATTGATTTCATAAGAAGCTGCTGGCTTTCAGCAAAGTCCCAACGAGTATTTCTGGAATGATAAAGGGTCACAATGCTATGTGTTCGAGCCTGGAGGGAATACTTTATGCCGAGGTTCAGAGGAGTGCAGGGGAACCAGGTCATCAATGAGTTTGGTCTTTTGGAAGGCTTGGATTTGAGGACAAATCATTTTAAAGGAAGAGGGAATGATGCAATCATGTCCTGTTCAACTCAGAGAATGGACCCAGCTGCATTCAAAGGGGCATATCGAATCAACCAGGAGGAATTTAAGCGCAAACTCAATTTATATGGATTTTCAAATCATCAGGGGTTAATCACGAACTGGAATCATCAACATATCTGCTTTGAGCAGAGAGTTATTGAATTTACAATCTGGGTGAAACAGAACTGTCGTAGATCATACATATACTCACTCTAAAGGGAATTTCGACCAAACTAGAAGGGTTTATGCTATGATTCAAAATTTTTTTTGATTCTCAAGCCATAAAGGAACCAAGGGGAAGTGGTATCAGAGCAACTGAATCAGAAATCACAGTTATTCTTCTTATCTTACTGCGATTTTCAATTCTGATTGTTGGGGAACACTTATTTTGATTTGGTTCATCAAGTTTGTTCATCTCTACACGGGAAACTATGGCTGAAAAATTCAACAAAAGAAAGAAACCTGTAATGGTGACACTGACTGAATATGAGATGAAATACGTGGTTTCGGAAGTTGTTAGAAGACTGACATCAAAACCAGAATGGGATAAAAGGTTGGAGTATCCAACCACCAGCAAGGAAACCACGAGATCCACAGTAAAAATCAGCAAAAGAACGGAGGAAGAACAAAGCACATCTTCTGCATTTTTCATGGAGAACCAAACGCCCAAAGAAGCAGAGAAGCTTGATGTCGAATGTGAGAGCAAGCTGCAAGCAGTCCAAGAGGACTTCAATCAATTGATTTCAGTCCCAAGTCCATCCTCAACTGCTGCAATTGAAGAGATCAAAGAGAAGGAACAGAAAATAGTTGTTCTTTTCGCAGAAAATCAGCAATTCGACGAGTTGAACCAAGAAGAGAAGCCGCGGGACACAAGTGAGCTCGTACCTCTTGAAAACGTGGCTGAAGAAGAAGAGTTCATTAGATCAAAATCAGTCCGCGAAAAAGGGCACACAATGATCAAAACATGTGAAAATCATGGTTTATTTTTCTGTTTTGATAAACTCCAGCCTGATTTTTGGATTGAGCACACTATTATGGATCATCTAAGGCACGTCAAGAGGCTGCCACACTTTGTTTTTGAGCCAGGAGGAATGTCTTGTGTGTCCAGCAACAAAAACATTACCTTAGAGAAGTGGACAACAGCAACGAAACCATGTATGGACGATGCATTCATCCTAGAGGGTTCGGATTTGAGGACAAATCCTTTTAAAAGGAGGAGGGGATGATGCAATCCTGTTCAGCAGTAATATAAGGAAAAGATCAGGAAACATCACGTCCATGGGATGTTCCACAACTTTTCAGCATAAACCGTTATGTCAAGTGGAAGGTTTTAGAGTGGACAGGAACAGTCCGAAACTAAAGAAGGAGTATGGGTGTTGTTTTACGCGACCACCTGATCTGAAGAGGACTAATATCAGAATATATGGTCATGTTTCCAAGAGCATTAGGTGTGCTGGATCGAAATCATTTGCCTTAGAAGCTGCTGGCTTTCAACAAAGTCCCAACGAGTATTTCTGGAAGTATAAAGGGTCACAACGCTATGTGTTTAAGCCTGGAGGGAGTATCTTTATGCCAAGGTTCATAAGAGTGCATGAGAACCAGATTATCAACGAGTTCGGTCATTTAGAAGGCTTGGATTTGCGGACAAATCCTTTTAAAGGAGGAAGGAATAATGCAATACTGTTCAGCTCAATTCGCAGAATTGACCAAACCGCATTCAAAGGATCATATCTTTGCAATCAAAGAGAATTAGACAACAAGCTCGATTTTTCTGGAAAGCTTACTCCTCAGAGCATCTTTATCAACTGGACTCATCAAAACGAAATTAAAGGCGTGGGTGTTATGGAGCTTACAATCTGGGTGAATCAGGATTTTCGCACAACAGACATATCCTCACTCCGAAGGGTATTCCGACCAAACCAGAAGGTTTCAGACTATGAGTCAAAATTTTTTAGATTCTCAAGCCATCATGGGATCAAGACAAAGTGGAACCACTTGAAAAAATGCTGGGAAGAATTAGTTATGAATTTTCAAAGTCAACATACTTTCAGCTCGTCTGTCAAGCCTGTTCGTGTGAATTCAAGAGCAAATCATCCATGTATGGCAAGAATATTGTTCCAGCCATATTTCACCTTCAAGATGAGTGTCTTAGGCGTCCAATTCATCAAAGAATCCTCAGCAGCATGTTTTGGATCAAGTGCCCAAGAAGACCGGTTTATTTTAGCCCAAAATAAGCCAAAACCTAAATCAAGGATCCAATATCATTTGTTGAAAGGGAGGCCACGAAATTCAAGTCCAAAGGAGCTCCAAAAATTGAGTTGTTGCATTGGTTTTCATCAAACCAAGTTCGACACCAATTGGGGAGGAAAACCAGCCTCGAACCAAGCAATTCAATATATCAGTTTTTATGGTTCAGTTTCAAACTTATAGTTTAATTATTTCTGGTTTGATTTCAACGACATTTAGGTTTAGTTTTTTGGTTTAATTTTCGCTGAACCCTATTTATTTTGTATGTTCTGCAGACTTTTGGATAATCGAGAGTTTTACCAAAGTTTTATTCTTTCACAGAGATTGTGAAACCCTCGTTCATTATCGAACAACTGCTTAACTTCAGAGTTCATTCTCTACAGCTTTTGTCTTTAAGATCAAAAAAGGAATTCATTCACCCGATCTAAAGATACTTCTATCCTTCATTTCATCATCCCATCGAATTCTATCCCATAAACCCACAGAAAATAAACACAAAAAAACAAACAGAAAAATTCAGATATCTTTTTCATAAGATTCAGGGATTAAAACAACCTAGAGTTCTCAAGGTTGCATCACTTATACATCATCACATTGCACGAGAAAACTTGGGACCAAAATGTCCACTGAAGCTTGTCCAATATACTTTATTCATATAATACACAACAACATTTATTCAAATATGTATCCACGAAACCATGTCCATTACAAATTTATTTGTGAACTAAAACCAGATCTAGCCCTCTACCTAAGCGTCATTTATATCTTAACCCATAACCTGTTAAATATTAATAAAGTAGAAGAAACCACTATCAAAATTAATAAATGGGAGAAGAAAAATTGAAGATTTTTATTTGAAAGAATAAACAAAAATAAACGAGATGCATAAGAGATGGAGAAAGAAATTCATACATGACCTTGATAACGAATTGTAAAAAAAAAGAAAATCAAATCTACTCCTCTTTCTAAAATGATTTAGACGAGAAAACATAATTAGAATGAATCATTCTCGAAAATATTTGTTGTTGCATTTGAAATTTTTTAAGAGAATCAAAGAAGATAATAAAAATGAAGAGAAAGAAGAGGAAGAAGAATAAAAGAAAGCTGAAAATAGAAGAAGAAAATTAATTAAAAGTTAGAAAGAGAAAATGAAGAATAATTAAAAGCTGGAAAGGGAAATAGAGAGAAAAGAGGAGAGAGACATAAGTAAAAAGACAAAAGAGTAAGAGATGAAAGTGAAAAAGGTAAAAAAGACATTTTAAAATAAACAAGTATGTGAGTGCAGGCTAAATATCTATTTTTGGAATTAAGGTGGAAAAAGTATCTATTTTGGTAATTAGTTTGAAATTTGGTGGAAAAGTCATATTTTCCACTCATTGTGTGGGCCCCGTAAATTTTACAACAATTACATTTTTCGTAAATGGTACAATTTGAGAGGAGCATGGAGGAAATGTTGATTACTCCAAAAAAATTTCAGCTGTGAATACATCCATTTGCACCCTTAGTCATCTCTTTTCTCTTTAGAAACCACCTTTCCACTTTCCACGCGTCAAGCAATAAGTTCATGAAAATAGATGAAGCTTTCCGATCATCTTCTCCGGATCAACTTCATCGGAAATCTTCTTTTTGCTCTTGCTCACCCACCCCTTCTTTCTTCCTCGCTCGAATTTTCTTTGCTATTGATACTTCCAATTTAATCTCCTATCAAAAGGGGTCTCGCTCCAATCCGATTTTAATAAAGTCCAGATTATAACGGTCAAACACAACTTTTCTTAAAAGCGAATCATCGACAAGGGAAAATGAGAGATCAATAACCAAAGAAAAGACAGCCATGAACACAAACAAAGAAGAAGAAGAAAAGATTTCACTGATTTTTCACAGAGATAAGATTTAACAAGTTCCACAAATGCAAGTCCGATACCTATTGCATTGGAAAAGGAAATCCACTAATCGAAAGAAAAGGTCTATCGATCTTTTTGACGAAGGAGGACCGATGAACTATCAATGGGGAAACAAAAGAAGAAGCTAACTCTCATCTCTCTCTTCTTCTGAAAGGGGTTAGACAGAGAAAACCAAGAGAGAGAAAGGAGTCTTTTTCACAATATTTAAAATACGTTTTGCTTATTCCAGGCAAAAATCTAACATAAGTCATAAGAAAACTCACCTGTGCATGTTCTCCTAATCATTATAGGTATATAGAGGTGTCCAAAGAAAAGTTAGAATCTTTGAAAGTTTTTGAGGGAAAAGATAATCATGAAACAAGCTACTGAAAGAGCACACGCAAAAACAAATTACTAAAAGAATATCCGATATTCTTCTTTAATACTATTCCTGTTGTACTCTTCTTAGTTTCTTTATCATCTTTTTATTTTAGGATCTCTCCTTTGTTTCCTCAATTGTCATTAGCTTTTAGAAGATTTGTATATGTAATTAACGATCATCAGAGAATATACAAACTTTAATGGTAACAACGCAAGATTGCTTCCAAATTTTTTTTTGTTAAAAACCAAACTACGCTCATTTTTGGGTGATTGGATGTTTATGCTTCATGAATCTTAATCATTTTACGGCTCATAAACTCTCATCTTACTCCATTCTCTGTTTGTTTTGAGGTAATCTGCATAATCATCACAGTTACAAGTGTCTTAACCTAAAAACAAACCGTATTATTACACATGTATTTTTTGATGAACATACGTTTTCTAAAACTGACAAAGATACTCTTAGTTCTCTTATCTATAACTTTTTGGAACAGTTTGAATCACCTTTACTAATACTAGACCATACGTCTTTTATGTTTTGGTTTTTTCCAGTAACGGGTGATGCTATTTTTGTATGTGTTTTATTATTTTACGGATTGATTTTGTTATTTATTTCGGTATTTTGATTTGCGCCAGTTGTATTTTGACTTGGTTTTTGTTTTGGTTTAGTTGATAACCCTCGGTTTGTTTAGTTATCTATTGAAGGGAGATTAGTCCGGTCAAACCGATTATAGTTTGCAAGAGAGTTACGTTCATTTGTATCCCTTGGAAATCAGTTTCTCCCGATAAAATTACAACAGAGATATCTTACATTTCTACATATAAGAGAAAGCATCCAGAGAACGGTCTTTTTAGGAACCGCGACGGTATGAACTCCATTCTATGGGGAAAACAATAGAATTCTTGTTCCTAGTGTCTTCGTTCTTGCTGGAATGGCTTCCACCATGAAATTCCTCTTTCGTTAATCGCATGTCTTGCTTCCAACGTGTTATCTAGTATGGTTGCCAGTTTGGCACAATGATTGCTACTAATGGAGCCGAAGACAAGATCATATCAAGTATATCGTTGAACTGCACGACAAGTAAAAAACAACCTAGCATTAAGAAAAGGGAACACAATATAGTATAATTATCATGTCACTCTTCATACGGTATATCAAACCTTACATGTTCAATTGCTTGTTGGCTTTTATGTTTAGTGTGTGCATTTTTTCCAACTAAGCCCTAAACTTTTAGATTTTCTTGGCAAAATATTGTTCTTATGTGCAAACTGAAGATTTGGTGTTTTGTTTACAAATTGTAAAATACTTTATAAAACATGCAAGTAATAAATATGTAAGGGGTTTTTTATAACACCTAAATAAAAATTAGACGCGCAAGTTAGCAAAGACGGCGCATCATAAAGACAAATAATAGTTTGAAGACATAATTTTTGCTAATTCTCTTGCCCTTGCGGGTCGTGAATCATCGAAGAAATTAAAAAAAAAAACTCTGAGGTTTTGATCAACATTAATTATTCTTCTTTGCTCTCTCTCGAGGTTCGTCTTATTCGTCTGTCAATGTTCACACACGCAAAAAGAATTAATGAAATTCGTTAGGCTTTTCATCAAAAAGAAATTCGTTAGGCTTTCTTCTTCTTCCTCTCTCTGAGTACGCATTTTGCATTTTTTATACGAACCTGCGTCCCCACACGTGATTTCTTGTTTTGGGCCCAATCGATCTTATTAAGACCCAACTACTACATAGAAACAAATTAAATATTTTTTAATGATCTTAATCCGTTTTATGAAAATTTAAAATCAAAAAAACTATTTAAATTTCGGCTAAATAAAACATATTATGCTTCGACTTTTACGGTTTTACCACCGAAACTAAAAACTTAAATTTTGGTTTATTATCCAGATTGAACAGCTTGAACAACATGTTCATATTATCTACATAAAAAAAACTACATTAAATCTCCTATATATCATATTTTGATGAACCAATAACACTTTTTTGAGGTTGTATCGATGTTACAAAGAACCATTCATTATGTAAAACCATGGTGATAAAATAGCTTACCATGGCTACATAACCTAAATAAAAAAGAACTCAAAGAGGGAGCATGTTGTATTTTTTTTATGAATCAAATTACAAAAGTATCTGATGAAAGCTGTATTGTCTTTAATGAAATACTTTAGAGTTCAACCTCTTACACACATCTTTCTTAGGAAATCAAACCTGGCATTTGAAAAAGCAAGTAAGGGTTTTGTTGGTCACATAAGTTCATTACAGTTGAAAAAGATTGCATAAAAGGACCATCAACTCACTTGGGTGTGTTCGGTTTTGTATTTCTGAAGCTCCTCTTCTGCACAAATGAGCCTAGAAATACCCACAAAGAAGAATGAAGAATGTGGCTTTTTGAATCTAAACCTAAGAAATCTAATAATACACAATGAGATATGCTTCCGATAGTTACCCCATTGCAGATCAGTTATGTCCTGGATCAGTTCTTTCTCTCTTTCATGAGCTGCCTCGAGCTGCGATTCAATAGAATAACAGTGCCGCTTTAGTTTCCCGTATTTTAAAGAAATATAAAATTCAACACATTATGCTTGCATACCATGGATTTTTCAGTAGGAGGTGCAGTAGATTGTTGTACGCTCCGTGGTTCAGCTGCAGATCCATCTGAATCGAAGAATCAAAGAAATTTAAACCCAGTGCCATGAAAATTGGAGTAGAGAAAAAGAGTCAAAGGTTGACGAAATTAACCTGCCAGTTCTCAGTTGGTGAGTACTTTCATCATATGCAGAATGTTGTCCTGTTTCGGAACGATGCAAGTAAATCAAGCGATAGACATTCATCAACAGAAAAAAGGAAGAGAGTTGAGTCTAAAAAGCATACCCTTTCCAAAATATTAGTTTGCAGAACTGGATACACCAGCGGGTATACGTATGAGCAGGTTAGATTTGGAAATGTGACATCAGTTCCTACAACTGAGGGAGATAGCTGAGCAGCAGAATGTCCCGAATTATTGGACAACTGGATCCAAAAACCAAAAGACAAAACACACACGATCTCCACACATTTGAGAGACAAGTGTGTTGGCAATCAAGACAGTGATTCCCAACATCAGGATGTAATGTTGGAAAGCCAATACAACCGTCTCATTTGTACGATATGAAAACCCAGAATGAATCAAAAATGATTGAAGGGAAAGAGCAATACCAACCCAATTGTAACAAAATTCCATTATAATGTTCTAATAGCATGTCCTTATTCGGCTCAGACTAATAACTGATACGTAGGCAGACTTTTTCATGTGATATCTATTAGCATTTTTTTGATTCACAACTAAAGAAATAAGTAAGAACGATACAGTTTAAATATATCATCAATTATATGAAACAAGACACAGCTAGAATCGATCTATATTACTCGAGCTCAATTACGCTGAACTTTTATATAAATAATCCAAAAAGAAAGATAAATTAAGATGTTTTTGTTGGAATTCGTAACGATTTATAAACAATTTATAAATATATTTA
>OVAN01013567.1:0-12744 GCA_900406275.1 Anastatica hierochuntica
CCCAAGAGCCTTCGTAAATATATCCGCCATTTGATCATTGGTAGGAACATGCCTCGTAGTAATCGTGCCTTTGAGAAGCTCATTCTGAACCCGATGACAATCTAACTCAACATGTTTCGTACGCTCATGAAACATCGGGTTCTTAGCAATATGAAGCGCAGCCTGATTGTCACAATACAAAGGAATAGGAGCCGAGTGCTCGACGCCTAAATCACGTAGCAAGTTCTTCAGCCACATCAGCTCTTTCACCGTATAAGCCATTGCACGATACTCTGCCTCACCCGAAGAACATGAAACAGTCTTTTGTTTCTTCGTCTTCCAAGAAACCGGCGAACCACCAAGTTGTATAAACCATCCCGTAACCGACTTCCGAGTAGTAGGACAACTACCCCAATCTGCATCACACCAAGCTACTAAAGATAAGTCTGCATGTGCTTTGAGAAGAATACCTTGACCCGGATTGCCTTTTAAATAACGAACAACGCGAAGCGCTGCTTCCCAATGAGCAACCCGTGGTGTGTGCATGAATTGTGATAGAACATGAACGACCTAGGACAAATTCGGCCGTGTTACGGCAAGATAAATAAGCCGGCCAATCAATCTACGGTAGCGAGCAACATCATCAAAGACTGGTCCTGTGTTCAAAGCTAGTCTATGGTTTTGCTCAAGTGGAAACGCAGCCGGGCGAGCTCCAAGCAATCTTGTCTCAGAAACAATATCCAAAATGTACTTTCGTTGACACAAGTAGATACCCGAAGGACTCCGAGCTATCTCAATCCCAAGAAAGAATTTCGATATTCCAAGATCCTTCATCCGAAAACAAGTACTCAAGTACCGTTTGAGCGTCTCAATCAAAGCTGGAGAACTACCAGCAATAACCAAATCATCAACATAGACCAAAATATGTAAGTGATCATCTCCTTTGGTAAGTGTAAACAAAGAGTAGTCCGGGATGGATTGCACAAAACCATAATCAAGTAAAGCCGTCGTGAGCTTAGCAAACCAACACCGCGGTGATTGCTTTAAGCCATATAGTGACTTACATAGTCGACAAAACTTCGTAGAATCGGAAGTAGTGAAACCCGGAGGTAAGCGCATATAAACCTCTTCATCTAAGTCCCCGTGTAAAAACGCATTATGTACATCCATCTGATGTACCTCCCAATCACGAGATACGGCAACCTGAAAGAAAGACCTTACAGTGGTCATCTTAGCAACAGGAGAAAAAGTCTCTTCAAAATCACTGCCTTCATCCTGACGATTCCCACAGGCTACAAGACGTGCTTTATAGCGCTCCAAACTACCATCAGATCGGAGTTTTACTGTAAAAACCCACTTACACGCAATAGCCCGCTTGCCTTTCGGCAAAGTTTCAATCGTCCAAGTCTGACTCTCCTCAAGAGCTTTAATCTCAAGGCGCATGGCTGCCCGCCACACTTCATGAATCACGGCTTCAGCATATGTCTTGGGAATGCCATGAGCCGTGAGAGCTGCTAAGAACGCAGTATGTGTGGCTGAAAACTGCGCACAATCAATGTAAAAAGATATATTATACGGAGATAAATCATCATCAAGAGGCAAAAGAGGTGAGGATGTGACTGTGTTAAGAACATAATCTTTGAGCTTTGTGGGCAGATTACGTTGTCTACACCCACGACCAAGAGGCACCTTCTGCAAGTCTTCACCCGCCACGAGAGATGACTCAGTTGTCTTAAGCATTACATCGGTCTCACGAGACCCTAAACCATGCACAGGAGATGACACAGCCGGAGAGCCAGCAACATCAACACGCACCTCTTCTTCCTCATGCATATCTGTAGCATCATCGGAAATATCAAGTGGAGAAGACTCCATCACAGGTGACTGTGCTACATCAACAGCATCAAATAACGGAGATTCCTGGGAATCAACATGTACCACAACAGAAGATAATGTCAATGGAACTTGTTGCGGCAGAGATGGACCCGACGTAGAAGAAGAAGCAAACGGGAAATCATTCTCACAAAACACCACATCACGAGACACAAAAACTTTCTTACTCTCCAAATCATATACTCGCCATCCTTTCTTTCCCGATGGATAACCCAAAAACACACACCTAATACTCCGTGAAGCAAACTTGTCACCACGGTGATGTTGATTATGTGCATTGCACAAACTACCAAAGACCCGCAAATGATTTAACGGAGGTGGTCGTTTGTACAAGTACTCAAACAGCGTAAGACCATTGAGTAAAGGCGTGGGAGTACGGTTAATCAAATACGCAGCTGTGAGTACACACTCTCCCCAAAAATCCATCGGTAATGAAGATTGAAATCGTAAGGCACGAGCAACATTTAAAATATGACGATGCTTTCTCTCTACTTTTCAATTTTGTTGAGGCGTATAAACACAAGATGTCTCATGCACAATTCCTTTCTCACGGAAAAACGATGTCAAAAATAAGAATTTCGTACCGTTGTCACTACGAATGGCCTTAATCTTTGCGGCAAGCTGAGTCTCAATAAGAGTGACATAATTTTGTAGTGTATTAGAGACATCTTGTTTCGAATGTAAGAGAAATAACCACACACTTTGAGAATAATCATCAATGATCGTAAGAAAGTATTTAGCTCCAGAACGAGCCGGAGTCCGATAAGGTCCCCATAAGTCACAATACACTAACTCAAACAAACTCTTGTTTTATTAATACTTGTAGAAAACGGAGTACGCGACTGTTTAGCGCGGATACAAGTGTCACACGCTTTATTCTTCAATTCAGTAGAAGCAGAAACACCAGAAATAGAAAGCATATCTAAAACTCTATGTGAAGGATGACCTAAACGATGATGTCATATATCAGCAGATGCTAGATTAGCCTGATACACACCTCCCGCAAACTCCATCCCACGCAGAAAATACAAGCCCTGCACCTGCTCAACCAATCAGCGTCCTGGTAATTCGGTCCTAGATCACACATAACTTATCAGTAATCTAAAAAACACAAGCACTATCCCGGTTCAACTGAGAAACAAACACTAGATGACACTGCAAGCCATCAATAAAGAGCACATTCTGTAACCGAAGCGATGAACCCAACACAACGGTTCCTTTTTGACGAGCAAAAGTGAATCGTCCATCAGAAAGTTTCACAGGCATGGGTACCATATCACACACGTCAAGTAAGAAACTCAGTGAACATGTCATATGGTTAGTCGCACCACTATCAACAACCCAAGAACCAAGAAAGTACATACCAGAAAGAGACTCATTCGCAGGGAGCTTTCTATCGTTCAACATAGTGACTAACGTTCGCCATTGATCATCTGTTAAGCCACTCAAACCAACACGATCTTGAGCAGTAATAGCATTGACCATTGGTACCTGAGAAGTTGCAACAACAGCATTTGCTCGAGCACCATCATTCACACTTGGAAGCCGTGGTGTTTGAGCACCTGATCCTCTGCCACGGCCACCACTAAGATGTGGTCTCGGACGATCTCCCCACACCCTCGGGTACCCCAAAGCACGGAAGCAATTGTCAGCCGTGTGACTGTAATAACCCTCACGATCAGATAACTTTTTATCGAGACGGCTAGATACTGAGAAACCGAAAGCCGAGCATTAGTACGCTAATTGAGAAAAAGCCGGAAAATTTTAAGTTGGAATTTTGCAAAGATAGCGGCGCGGTAGGATTCCTTGGAAAATTTAAAGGATTGAAAATGCCGACAGTTCGTCCTAAAAAGTCTTAGACGATCGGGAAATTAGTCAGGAACCTTATTCTTCGACCGAAGGAGGTAAAATGGTTTCGAGAATAAGAGTTAGGAATATTTCTTAGAGAAAATAAATTTTTTCCTCAAAAGAAATATTTTCCCGATCCTTCGAAAGGTATTCGGCACATTCGAATTTGCGTAACGAACGTCCCGACACGATCGGAAACGATTGAGCACGTTCAGGAAGAGTTTTAACCCAAGTTTCTTCTTAAAAACATGACACTTGTGTGCCACCCATGCAAAGAAAGCATGGCACACGAGGTGCCACGTGTCAATTGAAGAATTAACATGGGTGGAACTTGTGTGACTTATCTCTTTGGTCGGTTTGCCTATATAAGGCCATTTGTTCGCAACAAATCAAGCCTTTGGGAAGAAACACGAGCATCCTATCACGCTAAAAGAATTTTCCTCGTGCATACGATCATACTGAGAAACTTTTCTCGTGCATCCGAACGTCCGGAGAAACTTTTCCCGCGCATCCGAACGATCCGAAGGATGATTTGTCGTGCCAAATCAAGTAGCCATCGAGAGTCTTTGTGCCAGCGACCATAACACCTATCCGGTAAGCCGACTTCCTGAGAACATGATTTTTTCCGAGTATATGTTTGCCGATCGTGTATCCGATCATACCGATCGTGCAAACAGCTTTGCCGGCCGTGTATCCGGAAGGTTTAACCGCGCATCTGACTTGCTTCTTGTTCTATTTGCCTTAGGTTCACTCAAAACTAACTTAGGCTCTGTCCAATGACTGGTCGGAGAGAGTTCACGGCAGTAAAGAGTTGAGGGAAGTTCGTACGCCTTCGGTAAGGATTTTCTCTTAGAATGATTGATCGGTTTACTATTCGGGCATTGAAATTGTTGGTTCCCGAGTGTGTATGATCAGGTACAACTCGTGGAAAAGCTTGGATTGTTCAGTCTGTGTGTGCCGACAGTAGCCTTTCTCTCGGTAAGTTGTTTTCGTGGAAACCGTGAACCCGAGTAGTTCGTTTCTAGGAAGTAAGTCTTTATCCGACTGTGTGAACCTTGTTCGTGCACAGGTTTAGCAAGTGGAAGCACGCTTGGTTCCAGTCTTTCCTTAGCCAAAACTCTCGGAATTTCTATGGTGAGTCGTAGTGCCGTTTAGTTTCCGAACGTATTCGGCTGCACCGCAAAGCTTCTTGTTTGTGTGATAAAATACTTGTCCGTGAATTGGCCGAACAAGTTTAAATTTAAGTGATATAAATCACTTATTTTTCTTATAAAATGTTTAACCGAGGTTCTAGCTGAACTTAATAAAATACTAAAAATGCTTAAGTATATAAAATGTTTGCTAAGTGAAAATCTAAGTAATTTACCTTAGACCCTAAGCTCGCTGTCCATGTTCCNACCTTTGTGGTTTCGGGAATTAGTGTAAGTAATCTTGTGGATGATGGGAACCACGGAAGCGGAGCAAGCTCAAGACCCGGGCGATTTTCTTAAAGTTTAAGTGGCATGTTTCTTGATTGTTTTATGTTGTGCGATTTTTGGGGATAGAATTGTATGTTAGAGGGTACGGGTTTCCGACTCACTGAGTAAATTAGTTACTCACAGCTCTTTGTGTGTGCAGGTAACCAGTAGACGGGGGTTTGTTTTCTTCTCAGGTGTAAAGAAACATGCTAGCAAACTATAGTTTTTGTTGTCCTTGCAGCGATGCTTTTGATGTATATATGTTAAAACGTTGTTGGGCATTAATCTTTAGATAAAACTATAACTTTCTGTAAAACCTTTAAAAATGACTAAGTAAAATATATAAAGTATGTTTGATAAAATATGAGTTTCATATGATATTAGTCTAGTCCGGGCGAACTAATAGTTAGCCATTGCTCGGACGGGTTGAAAAGCCTAGAGCAAGGGTTAGCAGGATATATGGTGAACTTGGGTAGTTGATTCAAGGAACCTAAATTTGTTTTGGGAACCTCGGATCGACCATCTGGGAACATCATAAGTGCCATTCATGTTTAGCAATGAACGGGGGTGTCACAAAGGTGATATCAGAGCATGGTTCTCCATGCTTTCGTGAAACTTTATTTTCAATGATTTATTGAGTCAAAATGAATCACAAGGATAACTAGGAAAGTTGGTTTGTTCCTTTGTTAGGAATAGTTAGTCACGAGATAAGATAACTTATCGTGATCCTTACTTGCAGATGTTGAGGAGGCATATTAGACGGGGTGGTGCACTCAGACCGATCCAGATTGCGTCATCTCCAGAGTCTTCACCACCACATTCGCATAGTGATAGTGTGGAGTCTGACCCATCCGAGAGATCTCTAGTGCATGGTTCGATACAGATACAGACTTCGTCCGAATCATACCATATCGACTACGGTGCGGATCCTGCTTACGATATTCCGGATCCTGCTTACGATATTCCGGATCATGAGGACCCATTTGTGGATATCCATCCGATTCCTGAGCCTGAGCCTATGCTAGCTAACCCGGATCCTGCAGCGCCACCGGCGCCCGCACCAGCACCAGCAGATCTTGTGATGGTTGCGTTATTAGAAATGATGGCGGAGATGATTAGACTTCAGCAGGATGCAATAGCAGCGCAATGACCAAGGACGCCACCACCTCCACCCGCACCGCGTCCTGCAACACCTGATTTTCTAAAGATTGTGATGTTGATGAAGAATTTAGGGACGACACGTTATCGCGGCAGGACCAACCCATTCGAGGCGGATTCATGGTTAAAAGACTTAGAGAGGAACTTCGCCGCTACTCGTTGTCCAGATGACTACAAGAGAGATGTGGTTGCTTACTATTTGGAGAAGGATGCTATGAGTTGGTGGCTGAGTGTAGAGCGACGCTTTGGGGATACACCTGTGACTTGGGAAGATTTTCGCCAAGAGTTCCAGAAGAAATACTTCCCACCAGAGGCCCGTGATCGTCTTGAGATGCAGTTTATGGAGTTGGAGCAAGGTAGTTTTTCCGTTAGGCAGTATGAGGAAGAATTCACCCGTCTCTGTCGTTATGTCCACATAGAGGCGCAAAATGAGTCGATGGTTATTCGGAAGTTTCTTCGGGGACTTCATCCTAGTATCCGTAGCAGATTGCAGGCCGTAGAGTTCACCTACTTAGGAGAATTAGTAGAGCGCGTTGTGAACATGGAGGAAGCCATCGCTGCTGAGAGAGCTTCTTCCAGTCTTGCTGCACCATCGAGACCCATTAGCAGACCAGTACAGACACAGCGACAGTCTTCCTCAGGGACTAAAGGAAGAGGAGGCAGAGGTGTGCGAGGTGGCCGAGCACCGATGCATAGGTCAGGACCATCGATCTGTTATACTTGTGGGGAGGCAGGCCACTATGCTCGAGATTGCCCAAGCACTGAACGAGTGGGATCTCCAGCTTTGCAGAATGTTACATGCTTCACTTGTGGAGAGCGAGGGCACTACGCTACATCTTGTCCATGTACCCACCCCCACTCCATTAGCTCAGAAGGTACCACCCGTGCGCCCTACCTTACCCATGCCTCCAGCTAAACGACAGGCTATGACTGGTAGAGCTTACGCGTTAGAGTTGCCCGAACCATCAGGACCTCCGAAGGGTCCGATCACAGGTATGTTTTCTTACTATTGTGTGTTGTGTGATTTTCTTTACTGTTTAAAAAAAAGAGAAAGGAAAAGAGTGTTAAAGAGAGTTAATTTGGCCCTTAGGAACCCTACCCGTGGGCGGAGTTCCCGCCCACATTCTTTTCGATTTGGGAGCAACCCATAGTTTCTTATCTCCTGAAGTAGTTTCTAGGTTTGAAGGCATGTTCACAACTCTGGAAATGAACATTCCTGTCCTAACCCCTGGCGATCAAGTATTGGAAACGAAGGGTTGTATTCTGGAAGTACCCGTTGTCATCGAAGACATAGTCTTTCCGGCTCATCTGTTGGTGTTACCCTTAGAACGTTATGAAGTTATCTTAGGGATAGATTGGCTCTCTAGTTACCAAGCTCATTTAGATTGTGGTCGAGGAAAGATAACCTTTGAAAGAGAGGCACAAGACCCACTAGTTTACCAAGGAATAACACCAAGTGCCAAGGCATCACTGGTGTCGGCTTTAAGGATCAAAAGCCTTCTCGAGCAAGGAGATGGAGTATATCTGGTTACGCTAACCACTGTGGGATCAGGAGAGGAAAAGGAGCAGAACATAGAAGATATTCCCGTTGTCAAAAGATATGAGGATGTGTTCAAACCTTTAGAAGAATTACCTCCCTCTAGAAGTAATCCATTCACTATCACCTTAGAACTTGGTACCGCTCCAATAGCCAAGGCGCCCTACCGAATGGCTCCGGCAGAGTTAGCAGAGCTGAAGCAACAGTTGGCAGATTTCTTGGAGAAAGGTTTTATACGACCCAGTTCATCACCGTGGGGAGCACCCATACTGTTTATAAAGAAGAAGGATGGGAGCATGCGACTATGTATCGATTATCGCGGACTCAACAACGTGACGATAAAGGACAAGTATCCACTTCCCAGAATTGATTAGTTATTGGATCAGCTACAAGGTGCAAGCTGGTTCTCCAAAATTGATTTAGCGTCGGGTTATCATCAAATCCCAATCTCGTAGGCTGATATTCAGAAGACTGTTTTTAGGACGCGCTATGGGCACTATGAATTTTTGGTGATGCCCTTCGGACTTACCAATGCCCCTGCAGCTTTCATGCATCTCATGAATGAAGTATTTCGGGATTATTTGGATGAGTTCTTATCATCTTTATCGATGATATCCTTATATATTCACGAAGTGTGGAAGAACACGGAAGGCATTTGCGACTTGTTTTGGAACGCCTTAGGGATCAAAAACTCTTTGCAAAGTTTAGTAAATGTCGATTTTGGCAAAGGAAAGTTGGATTTCTTGGCCATCGAGTATCAGAGAAGGGTGTATCGGTAGATCCTGAAAAGGTTGATGTGGTTAAAGATTGGCCACGACCCACCAATGTTACAGAAGTTCGAAGTTTCTTAGGTTTGGCAGGATATTATCGGAAGTTTGTAAGAAATTTCTCCATCATAGTCAAACCCTTAACACGCTTGACCGGGAAGGGAGTATTATTCAAATGGGATGTAAAGGCAGAGGAGGCTTTCTCGCAATTAAAAGAAGCTTTGACGACGACACTTGTACTTGCGCTACCAACGCCAAGGAAGCCATACACGGTATTACTGATGCATCTCGAGTGGGATTGGGATGTGTATTGATGCAGGATGACAAGGTTATCGCTTATGCTTCTCGACAGTTAAGGAAACATGAGGAGAATTACCCCACCCACGACATGGAATTGGCAGTAGTGGTATTTGCTTTAAAAATATGGCGGTCTTATCTCTATGGCGAAACGGTCCAAATATTTACCAACCATAAGAGTCTCAAATATCTATTCACTCAACCGGATCTGAATCTGAGACAAAGAAGGTGGATGGAGTTCATTGCGGACTACGACTTGCAAATCCAATACCACCCAGGAAAAGCAAACGTAGTGGCCGATGCATTGAGTCGGAGGAGAATTCAATCAGCTGCTGAAAAGGACTTGGAGGCATTAAATGCAGAATTTAGGATGATCAGTCTTTCCGCTATTGAGGGAGTGAGCAGCGAACCCTTGGGATTATGAGTGGTAAATCAAGCAAATCTTCTACAAAGAATACAAGATGNAAGCAGTAAATCAAGCAAATCTTCTACAAAGAATACGAGAGGAACAAAAAGAAGATGTGAAGCTTAAAAAGATTGTAGAAGAACTTCAAGAATCCGGATGGAGGAATGATAGCAGGTATCACTTGGCAGAAGATGGAACTCTCTTACTGAATGGACGAGTAACAATTCCGGAAGGAAACGGGTTACGAGAGGAAGTTCTCAGGACAGCACACCATTCTATACTCAGTATCCACCCTGGGATCACCAAGATGTATCAAGACATCCGAAGATATTACCACTGGCCTGGAATTAAGCGATCAGTGGCTAAGTGGGTAGCTCAATGTCAAACCTGCCAACAGATCAAAGCTGACCTTCAAGTTCCTGGAGGATTGTTACAAAGTCTACCAATACCAGAATGGAAGTGGGAAGCAGTAGCCATGGACTTTGTTACGAGATTACCTCGAGCCCCAAGGCGAGGGAATGATGCCATATGGGTAGTGGTGGACCGATTAACTAAGGCTGCACACTTTTTGCCGATTAAGGTCGTAGATAAAGTTGAAGTGTTGGCAGAGCTATATTTAAAGGAAATTGTGCGATTACAAGGGGTTCCTGCCAACATAGTCTCCGATCGTGATCAAAGATTTACAGCACAGTTTTGGAAAGCCTTTCAGCAGGCACTGGGAACAGATCTTCATATGAGTACTGCATTTCATCCAGAGACAGATGGACAAACTGAACGAATGATCAGGACACTGGAAGATTTACTGTGGATGTGTGTCCTTGATTGGTCAGGTACTTGGGAACGGTACTTGCCCCTGGTCGAATTCTCCTACAATAACAGCTATCACGCAAGCAGCGGGATGTCTCCATACGAAGCATTGTACGGACGACCTTGTCGTACACCATTATGTTGGGTCGAGGTTGGAGAAAGAAGGATGTTAGGACCCGAAGTTGTAAATGAGGCTACTAAGAAAATAAAGATCGTCCGAGAAAATATGAAGAAAGCCCAGGACAGACATAAGAAGTATGCAAATCAGAATAGGCGTGAGGTTGTTTTCCAAGTTGGAGACTGGGTTTACTTGAAGGTAGCAGCGCAGAAAGGAAATGATAAGTTTGGAAAAGTTGGGAAGTTAGCTACTCGATACATTGGACCGTATCGAGTGATGCAAAGAGTGGGAGAAGTTGCCTATCGTTTAGAGTTGCCAGCAGAGATGGCGCTTCACCATGTATTTCATGTTTCTATGTTGCGAAAGCACATCCGAGACCCCAACGAAGTTNAGTTTGGAAAAGTTGGGAAGTTAGCTACTCGATACATTGGACCGTATCGAGTGATGCAAAGAGTGGGAGAAGTTGCCTATCGTTTAGAGTTGCCAGCAGACATGGCGCTTCACCATGTATTTCATGTTTCTATGTTGCGAAAGCACATCCGAGACCCCAACGAAGTTGAACCAGAGCGAATAGAGAACCTCCGTTCAAATCTAACCTACCCTTAAGGACCACTACGAGTTGGAGAACGCCGAATTAAAAGGTTGAAGAACAGAGAAATTGCCTTAATCCAAGTATTCTGGGGAAAGCAGCATCGGGTAGTGGTAACTTGGGAAGATGAAGAGAAGTTTAGANTAAGGACCACTACGAGTTGGAGAACGCCGAATTAAAAGGTTGAAGAACAGAGAAATTGCCTTAATCCAAGTATTCTGGGGAAAGCAGCATCGGGTAGTGGTAACTTGGGAAGATGAAGAGAAGTTTAGAGCTTTGTATCCTGAACTGTTTGTGGAAGTTGAAAACAATCAGGAGGTTGGAACTTCGGACCCCTAAGAATTCGGGACAAATTCTTTTTAAGGGGGGAAGAGTGTAATAACCCTCACGATCAGATAACTTTTTACAGAGACGGCCAAATACTGAAAAACCGAAAGTCGAGCATTAGTACGCTACTTGAGAAAAAGCCGGAAAATTTTAAGTTGGAATTTGGCAAAGATAGTGGCACGGTAGGATTCCTTGGAAAATTTAAAAGATTGAAAATGCCGACGGTTCGTCCTAAAAAGTCTTAGACGATCGGGAAATTAGTCGGAAACCTTATTCTTCAACCGAAGGAGGTAAAATGGTTTCGAGAATAAGAGTTAGGAATATTTCTTAGAGAAAATTAAGTTTTTCCTCAAAAGAAATATTTTCCCGACCCTTCGAAAGGTATACGGCACGTTCGAATTTGCGTAACGAACGTCCCGACACGATCGGAAACCGTTCGGAAACGATTGGGCACGTTCGGGAAGAGTTTTAACCCAAGTTTCTTCTTAAAAACGTGACACCTGTGTGCCACCCATGCAAAGAAAGCATGGCACACGAGGTGCCACGTGTCAATTGAAGAATTAACATGGGTGGAACTTGTGTGACTCATCTCTTTGGTCGGTTTGCCTATATAAGGCCATTTGCTCGCAACAAATCAAGCTTTTGGGAAGAAACACGAGCATCCTATCACGCTAAAAGAATTTTCCTCGTGCATCCGATCATACTGAGAAACTTTTTTCGTGTATCCGAACGTCCGGAGAAAATTTTCCCGCGCATCCGAACGATCCGAAGGACGATTTGTCGTGCCAAACCAAGTAGCCATCGAGAGTCTTTGTGCCAGCAACCGTAACACCTATCCGGTAAGCCGACTTCTCGAGAACATGATTTTTCCGAGTATATGTTTGCCGATCGTGTATCCGATCATACCGATCGTGCAAACAACTTTGCCGATCGTGTATCCGGAAGGTTTAACCGCGCATCCAACTTACTTCTTGTTCTATTTGCCTTAGGTTCACTCAAAACTAACTTAGGCTCTGTCCAAAGACTAGTCGGAGAGAGTTCACGACAGTAAAGAGTTGAGGGAAGTCCGTACGCCTTCGGTAAGGATTTTCCCTTAGAACGATTGATCGGTTTACTGTTCGAGCATTGAAATTGTTGGTTCCCGAATGTGTATGATCAAGTACAACTCATGGAAAAGCTTGGCTTGTTTAGTCCATGTGTGCCGACAGTAGCCTTTCTCTCGGTAAGTTGTTTTCGTGGAAACCGTGAACCCGAGCAGTTCGTTTCCAGGAAGTAAGCCTTGATCCGTCTGTGTGAACCTTGTTCGTGCACAGGTTTAGCAAGTGGAAGCACACTTGGTTCCGGTCTTTCCTTAGCCAAAACTCTCGGAATTTCTAAGGTGAGTCGTAGTGTCGTTTAGCTTCCGAATGTATTCGGCTGCACCGCAAAGCTTCTTGTTTGTGTGATAAAATACTTGTCCGTGAGTTCGTCGAACAAGTTTAAAGTTAAGTGATATAAATTACTTATTTTCCTTATAAAATGTTTAACCGAGGTTCTAGCTGAACTTAATAAAATACTAAAA